>APFE031047987.1:0-19449 GCA_000404065.3 Pinus taeda | reverse complement strand
CGAAAAGGATCAAAAAGTGACTGCTCTGGAGAAACTAGGCAAGGGGTTTACCAGACAATCCGTAAAACTACATATACACCTTAGCAATCATATGAAAGCCAAGGACTTTCCGTACGGTAGTCAATCTTCCCGAATGTTGTGCTCGGTGCGTTACGGGCTGTAAGGCAACAGACACAGCTTCCTGTGGATCAACGATGATAACCTAGTGGAGTCTCCGCATATATACGCGATGGTACGTGGGAGCACAAGTCCGTACTAGACCACAGTTGAATCACCCAAGGAGGAATCACCCAACCTTGATGTGAGAACAAAAGTGACTAGGTTTAACGACGCCGGAGCACGTCTCTAGCCTAGACCTCTAGAATGTGAGCGTTATGTTCCAATGTGTTTTTAAGTTCATTCGATTTATTTTAAAGTTGATCTTGAGTTAAGTTTCAGTTTTCAGGTCCTACCGTATGTAATTTCTCAAAATCCCTAAATGCACTCTATATGCCAAAACATGTCATTCCATTCGATGAATGCTAATTACAAAAGAGTTAGAGAGCTTTCATGCAAACTAAACGATCACAAACAACAAAGAGTTTCCCTAATGCAGCTAATGCAAATGACTAAACTTTTCTTTAAGATCACTAATTTACTAATCAAAATGAAAGGTCCTAACTTTCATTAACTATTCCAAAGCAAAAGAGATTTTCTTTTTCAATAATAGCAAAATGCACTAAAGAGTTTTTTGAGAAATAGCACTAACAAATTCTAACCAATACACACATGTTCAGTTCCTCAAAACACAAATCAAACATCCAAAGAATCAAAAAAGGTCCCAAAGACAACAATGAGCCATGTGATCTGGGCTCAAAGTGAGACAAAGTGGAATTCAAGTGAAGACGAAGAAAACCACCTAAATAGCGCAACGAAATGATTCACGACTACCAAACAAGTGTAAGGGAGAATACAAAAGAGTCGACTAGACAACAAAAAGATCGAAACACCTTAGGAAGGCTCGATTCACAAGGCCACTAGATGCCCTAGGGCTAGAAATGCGAAATCGGTAGAAAAAAGCAAACACCCAGAGGGTAGCGATCGAAACCAGTCAAATCACACTCCAACACACCAAAGTAGTCTGATAAAGGCACTTAGGATGAAACCAAAGCTCAAAAAATGAAGAACCAAGCAAACTTCAAAAGTTTACAGGCCTGGCGCGACTGTCAAGCTGCAACTAGTGCCTTTCAGGATTGGCGCAGGTTGTCAATGTGCAACTTGCGCCAACTAGCGTGATTGTTACGCTATAAACTAGCGCCAGTCAAGTTTGCTATGGAAAATAAAAACACAAGAGCCAAGGCTAAACCAACAATACCTAAGTACTTTCAAGAGGCAAAAACAACACAAGTATCCAACCTAGAAAGCAAAAAAAGCGGGAGAAACCAAGGAAACAATCAAGGAACAAGGCTAATCCCAAGTTGTTCAGTTTGCAAACCAAACTGGAGATGGACTAAAGTAGTGTTGATCTACTTCACTAATGCAAAGCAATAGCATTTCGAAGGCTATCTGGCCAGACTTCAGACTCCGTCTAATAGTTCACAAATCAAACAACAAGACAAGATAAACAAACAAGGCAAAAGCCAACTCCCCAGCGGAGTCGCCAAATTGTTGTGTAGGTAAATCCCCTCTGCGGACAAAGGCGATCCCACTAGCCTAACTGAGGTCTAGCAACAATCAAACAACGCTAACACGCAGGTTCCTAATTACAAAACAAAGGCCAAGATGAGAGCCTACCTCGAATCCAGCGCTTATATTCATAGAAGGGTCGTCGCTTCCATTCTTTCGCTTCAGCCAGTCACAATCCTCACGATCTCCGTGAATAGACACCTGCACATGCAAAGAACAAGACAAATACAAGCATAAAATCAAGGAAATGCAACTATGTATCAGTCAGAAAGGATACAACTCAAACATCATAATAAAGACACATGAGTGGAACCATAATGATAGTCGTCTATTATTATTGATAAAACAAAAGAGAATACAACCAAGTTCTGTCGTCAAATCCTCCTTTGGCTGGGTGAATCAGCAACACATGCCTTGCAAAGCTTGTAGGGATGGGAATAAGCCTCTCTCTCCTTGATCACTTGGACATGGATCTCCTCCTTAAAGATTTAGCCCCATAGGGATACACAAGACCTCTTGCAAGATGAGCTTAGCAATCCTCAAACTTTGGGAGCTTGAAAAGTATAATTATCAACTAAGAATTACCAACTAGCTTCTCAAAGGGGAAGGAACAAGCTTATATAGAGATAGGAGGAGTAGATAAGATCATCCACTTGATTCATGGGATTGTCCTTATCATTAGGAAGCTTCCATGAGAGGTGGAGAACTACTTCCCTCCTTGGGAGATACGAAGCCCAACTGAACCAATTCAAACTAGAATTAGTTTATGGATAAGGTGGAAAGAACCTTCGGAAGTTTGATGGTTAAAAACTTTACCCAACTGGGTTGGTGTTAGTGCGACTTTGAGACAGAGCGCTAGCTGGCACACCCTCTTTGGAGGATTTACTCCATTGGCGCGAGCAATACACTGTGGAACAGCGCCACTAGAGAAAGGGCTATATTTTGGGTATTTTGCAGAAGGTGTCTTCAGGGCATATAGAGTACATACTTTAAGGGATATAAAGCAAGTGTTTTCAAGTCATGTCACTTCTCACAGGTCCTGGAATAGGTCCTCCAATGTATGGGAGAAGGGGTAACAGGGACGGTGACAAAATACTGTGTAACAGTCATGCTTCCCTTCTTCTTCTCCTTCTCCATCATCTTGCCATGACATGATAGGGTACTTGTTCCTGCAATTCACTCATGAGGTGATGAATTCAATCTGAAAACCCCCTAGTCTAAGATGATTCATTCTAATCCATCAACTGAGTCTAAAACAAGTGAGAAGATGGGAAGAGGGGCTTAGTGATTGCGCAATGTGCACCTCCAGTAGCTAGGGGAAAAGCTTGAACTCTGAGACTACGTAGTTCACAGCTCAGGAAGGTCTGAAGGACAAGTCTGAACAATTTCTAGAGCCAATGGGGACAGACTAAGGGAATGGACACTAGGAGAGCTAACTACGTAGTTTTTGGAGTCAAGGGAGGTTTGGATATTGTACAGCTACATAGTTCAATGACTCAAGGGATGAGCTTGAGGCTTGAGGATGTGAAGTGCACAGTTTAAGCCAGATGGAGGACATAACTATGCAATTATGGAGGTCAAGGTCAGGGCTTGGGCACGAAAACTACATAGTGCAGCAGTCATGGGAGACAGGAACTGCACATTGCGCAGTGCCAAGAAGCAAGATCACATCTAGAGGGTTGAGACTGCGCAGTGCACATCTTAGAAGGGGCTCAGTGAAGCTAAGATGCTCCATCGAGAAGTTTTTTTCCAAAAATGAACTATGATGAACCTTGATTGTGCTCACACACTTAGAATACTTTGAATGCATGACAACATAGATCATTTGAACACGTGAACAAAGAATTTCCCTCTGTGTGACGGCTTTATGACAAGATGCAACAAGTGCGACATCTAAGATAGACTTTGGGACGATCGTGATGACACTTGTGAGACAGTGCTCAGAAATTTGTGAATAAGTGCGACAGAAGTTTACATAGTTATAACAACTCATATGTTCAAAGGCACACCTTTGAAACCATTAAAATAGACTTGTAAACATTTCACGACAACCAAACATTGCAAAAGACAACAATTAACCCAACATGCAAAAGGGAACAAAACACTACAAAAAATCTCATGAGATAAGCTCTATTGTTTGCGACAACAATGTACAAGACCAAGGAAGGCTTCAAAATTGAGTGTAAGCCAAAATTTTGGAGGGCGTTGCAGAAGCTACAACACATTGTTATAAAAAAATAAAAAACAAAAAAAAAAAAAATAAATAATAATAATAATAAAATAAAAATAAAAATAAATATGATTGAATGTTTGATTAAGAATCATGTTTGCAATTTGACCTGCGTTGGAGACCTCACTGATTTTGGCCCATTATGTGCATCTTTGCAGTGGAACTATATCTATTAAATAATTTCTCATAGTTTTTGCAATTCTTCGACCTTAAGGTGTGAATTGATTGCAATTGATACTAATGCAATCATTGTTGACTTGGCCTACCTAATATGTCAATATCTAGAGAAAAATTGTCTATTGAGGCCCTTGTTTATGAATGACTCATAAATATGACTTTGTTTGAAGTTCCATTTGAATGAGACCTTGTTCACAATATAGGTTCCTTTGGCCCTGGTAAAATACAGGCCTATGTGGTGAGTTTCTTCTTGTTGGCGAGGAAATGCACCTGGTGTATTTTTAGGAATAGTGACAAGAAGATCATAAGTTGCATATCCGTGAGGGTACAACACAATTTTTACCAACTGAGGAAACAAAAAAATATATAGAACATGAATGTTGGTGCATATGCCCACTTCCAAAACCACATGAATTATATTGGCTTCCACCTAATTAACAAATGCATTTGAGTCGTCTCTTTGCATACAACCAATGCAACTATTGGCGTAATCTTTACGCTTAATAGTTGCATGAGGATCTTGAATGTGAACTCTCACTATTGAGGAGGACCATCTGTTGCAAGGTGTTTTCATTTATATTTTGACCTTTGGAATCATCAATATTAATTACCAAGTCGATCAAGGCTTCACTCTTTGTAGAAAACTAGAAAAAACGATCACTAAAATCACTACAATCCATAGTGCCAAAAGTGTTGGAGGCTTTAAACATCAATCTATAATATGCATATTATGATTCCTTCATTACAAATGACATGAATCCTATTGTGATTTATGGAGTTTTCCACCTGTTAGGATCCCATAATCTAAGAATCAAAGTGTGTTTTCCTCTTACTATTCATCTAGGAGGTTTGCAGGCATTGGAAAAACTACTTCAAGAGCTCTACACCATCACACAGACATTTCGAGCCTACCCATTTGATCCATTTTTCCAGAGGAGGTGTGCAAACATATAGAGAGAATGGAGGGATACTTGGACTTGCTTTGAATTTGCTATGAAATAGAGTGTTTTGTCATAATTTTCAAAAGTTGTTTCCACCCAAATGGAGATGAATTTTAGAAAACTTAAAGATTTTTTTACAATAATAGACCTAATAACATAAACCTCCTTCAGATTCTTCACAAGTGTCATATATTGGAATATTCAAATGCATATTTACAATCTATTTTTAAGGTCTTGGCATTTCTTTTTTTAGTTATGATGTTTGGGTGCAGATTGTTAGGATATGGAGAGGAATTTTTGGAAACTGAGAGATTTTTCTCCTAAGGAAATTATCATCTACAAAAACCTCTCTCCCTTTTGTAATAGCTATAATGATTCAGGAACTATGAGCTTTTCTTTGAACCCTATTTTTCCATAAATTCGATCCCTCTGTTGTGAAAACATGTCAGTCAATCTATTTTGGAAAATTTCCAATTATAGAACTTATGGAGGTGATTTTAGTTATTGGATAAGCATATATAAGTTTCAAGTCATGCATTTTTAAGTTCAAATTCATGTGGCGATAGGTTTTAACTTGGTTGATGTTTCCAAATTATATTAGTCTTGATATAGCAGTTTTTTCTTTTTTTTGCATAGAAAGTAAGATGCATTTAATTTGGACCCTTCTACTTTTGTGAAGTGAATTCGATCCTCATTGTATATAATCATGTAAAGACATGGAAAATGGGGCTAGTTGGTCAGATTGGAGAGGAAAGAAAATTGTGCATATTGTAATTTTTTCTGAGTTTTAAGGAAATTGGTGGATCATAAGTACCTGGTTAAATATTTTCAGAGATTCATGTGATTAAACTCTCTTATGTGAGTGCTTCATATTTTTTGTGTGTTATATTTCTTCCTATAATGTTTAAATGAAAAACTTGTTTCAAAATTCATCTAGTTAATGGTGCTCTGTTGCAGTCATTTAGACATTCTATATGACTTTTATGCCATAATCATTTTAAGATTCATCCATTTTTTGATGCCTTGATATGGTTATCTACTTTATTTATTCTTCTCACATATGCAACTATTAATTGGCATAAGGAAGTTTTTCTATCTTTCCTTTGAATATCTTTTCCCAATTCACCAAGCATCCACCATGTCATTGATCTCAATTTTTTACTAACTCCATTCCAAATGGATTTCTCTTTGCCCTGCCACCACACCTATGAACTATGTTATTTTTCAAATATCTACCCATTGTTCTTCGTTGAAACCAATATTTAGTGACTAAGTTGAAAGAGAGAGCCCTCTCGGGGTTGGAAGGGCTATTTTCCAATTCTGCAAGTGGTTTGTGGTTACCTCTAGGTTTCCTTCCTAAAGCCAAAGGAAATTACAAATTGCTAAAACCATCAACCAATTTGGAAGAATAACACATTCAAAAACACGACATTTCTCCTTATGATTTGAATAAGCCCAATTCCACCTCTAACTTGGTAAGGTGCACCTATTTTCTTCTTTGACACATGAATTATAGAAGTTGTGAATATCTAAACTTGAGTTGGTGCATTGTACCATTTTTCCATTTTTCTCTCTAGTTAAAGAAATTTTCTCACATCCAAAGGCATGTATGTGCTTAAGACAACCAATATTTGAACCCTCCACATAAATATCTTCAAATGTGACACAAACACCATTGATAAAAATTCTCATTTCCTATGGTTGCTTTGAATGGTATATTTCGTGGGAATCAATAGCACTTAGGCCATGGGACCTATTCCTATGTCTTTCATGAATAAACACTATGACCAACTCATAAAAGGAACCTCTTAGCCTAATTATTCTATCCCCTAGAGAAAAATGAGATGCCAATGAAAATCAATTTCCTCTAGATTAACCTATATTGTCATATTTTGACACCATAATTTGTAAAAAAAATTGGTGACATTGCATATCCTAGACTAAGGAGCACATATGGCAATTCCATTGATTCAATCTTTCCACTATGATATTTATGCAAACTCTCAAAGATTTCCCACCATGCTTGGAGGCTATGCCAGAAAGATGTGAATTCCTTTAGGACTATTTTCATAGGACTAATTTTGGTGAACTCGATCATGAGGAGAAGAATAGTTTGGATGTTGAATAAATAGCTAACTAAAGATAGATCCCTCTACAACTTTTATCATCTATGACACTACTCCCATTTTGATCACACATCTGAAAAGATCTTATAATTTTTTAGTCAGTGTCTAGTGCGAATACTAACTATGCATGAGGCTAGATGTAAGGATTCCCTAAAGTCATGGGTAGGTAGTCATAAGGTTGTTAACTTCTGAGAGGAGGACGATGAGGTTAATTACAAGTTGCTAGTCGCCAATTTACTATGTATGAATTTCACGGAATTTTGTGATTGTGGCATGCAATAAGGAAAAGTATCATTTTAAATCGATTGTAGGTCACAATCTCATATGGTGGTTAGATAGCATAAGGACCTTGTGATTACAATATGCGATAAGGCAATCATAAAATTGCAAATCTAAAGGGCATGTGTGTTGGCAACTAAAAAGGTGATTTTTGATGATTGGAATCATGATTTGAAAAGCATGATATTAAGGAGATAATAGAACAAAGTGGGTATGGAATAGGAAGATATAATGGTTACAAATATTGAGATATGGAGTGAGTATAAGTGAGAGGATTCGATGGTTAGATGATATAGGGGCTCTCTTGGAAATATACTTGGAGCACTAGATGAGCTAAAGTGAATGAAGAGATAAGGGATAGGATCCCTGCCATAGGAGGCTTTTAATTGATCCGGGGAGAGGGTAGACAAAGTGCTTGGGTAGCTTGATCGATAGGAAAAAAACACAAAATGAGCCAGTTTCAGACACCAGTCGTAATCGTTGACTTAAGTGGGAGATTTTGTATAACATTTTTTGGTTATAATGAATAATAGAATGTGGAGGAGCGATTTTATTGTATAGAGAAGGTGTGCAACCAGTTGGGAGTCGCATTAGAAGATTGCGACAAGCTCTAGTTACATGATAAAATACTGGGTTGCATTTCCAGAATGCAATGGGGGATGGAAAAGTCACCAGTCACAAATCTAGAGGATAGTGAATAAGTCCTTATGCATTGAAATTGTGGCTTGTGACTTGGGAGGTATTTCTATAATCTTAGTCACAAGTTGCAATTCTAGAGGATAGGCGGGGTATCACTGCAAGTACCAATTGTGACTTGCAACCAAAGGCATAAGATGTTCCAAGCCTTACAGCTAGCTACAAATATGTGATGCAATTAGAGTGGACTCAAAGGAGCAGTAAAGTTTTAGGAGATCACAGGTAAAGAGCTCTGAGAAAATTTTAAGTGGGGGGATTGATGGTGAGAATATAGTTTGGGCCACGGTAGCATGCTTAAAGTTTCATTATATGCAAGACTTCCTAACAAGAATGTCCTTGTGACTGCAATCGGATCATGTATATTGCAATGCTTCCAAGCACCAATAAAAATTTTGTGTTGTTTTCTTCTTTGCCTTCATATGTCAACGATCCATGATGTCAAATATACCATTAGGTCAATTAATCTGATCCAATTTCTATCTCATCCAAACCTTAGGCATACAAAGACAGGGATGAGTTGGGGTAAATACATGTTGTATGTTTTAACTACTTCCAAAATTAAGATTCTTGCATCAAGGCTAATTGCAACTTCCCTCAAATCATAGACTCATATGGACATAGATAAATTGGAGGTGTTTGCACTATCGCAACAATGGTTTCTTGATTATTGAAAATGGTAGGTTCTGCTAATGCCTCTAATTACTAGGACCATGAGTTTTATACAAGACGAAACATCACAAGATAATGCACATGACTGAGCAGACAAAACCTCATGGTGCATGATTCATTCATGAAGAGAACTCAATTGAAATTAGGTCATTGTGGAAGATATATCTAAAGTATACAAAGGAAACATCCATTAAAATATTGAAAACAAAAGAGGAACCCAAAATTTAGATATACAGGCTAAAACTTTTGGGTGTTGTTGTAGCAGCTATAAGAGGTGCTCATGACAATTAGTTCTTATCTTATCAATGCATGTTTTCTTCTTCATGCTAGTCAAGGCAAAGAGATATTTTTGATCTCCTAAATCATGGTTGATCACCTTCTTATAATATATTAATCTCCTTTTTCCATCTATCTCTTTATCAAACTACAATTTCTACTTGAATTTTGAGGTAATAATACTTTTAATATTATCTGTGTTTTGTAAAATAATCTCTTATTTCTATTCCCTAATGGTTTAGCCAAGACTAGGAATCATTATGCACTCCCCTTTTGATTAAAAGAGGTTTTGACTGGAATTTGAATCAATTTTAGGAAGTCTATTCTCTTCCATGTTGTTTAACTTGTTTTTATATATTAGGTCTCTAGTCATAGTGATGCTCTTAATGGGGGGAAAGATTGCTTGTATGAGGAGGATAGGATAGGGAGTATTTAATTTAATTTTGAGATATAGGTTGTAATGCACCCAGGATGTAGCATTGTAATGTATTTATGCCTATGCCACTCAAAAACATCGTTTCTTGGCAAATTTTTAGCTCTATGACCATTCCATTAAATAGAGAAATTAAAGAAACTATGTATGCTAACAAAAATCCATGTAGATGCTAAGAAACATAACTAATTATGCAATTCCATTACTCAAGAACATACATATCATATAAAATATAGATAATCATTAAATATCGAAACAAAATATAAATTTATAAGAACATAGAAATCATTTATCTTTTAATGAAAGATTCACCAACTAACTGTAGATGTCGGACATTGCACCCAATTATAAGCTTTATTGAACATTCAACCTCTAAAATAAGCCACCCCCAAGCTGATGGTATGATACCACAAGGAAGGAGGCATAGGACAATTCTTATCCCTAATAGGAAGTCAATTATCAAGCTTTCTCTATTCATACAATTTACAAAATAGTCACATCTAGAAAAGGTACTCAACTAATCCCAAGGAAGATACTAACTCCTAGCTCACTTTCCCCTTCATCCTACACAATATAAGGAAAGGAATCTGTTTCTTTGTAATGTAGTCCCTCAAGCTATTATCAATCCTAGAAGCTCTAAAAACTCTCAATGTATGGATGACTTCACCAACAATACCTATGCATTCAGGAACTAAGGCATTTCTTAGATGGAACATAACAATTATTAACTTATAGCCTCAACAATGGCTCCTTTCCATAAAATTATTCTTCTCTCCAAGTAGGAACATCACAATGAAAGTGACGAATGAATGAATTGTAGCCCCCAAACAACCAAATAGCTATGGTTAAATGTGCATGCTCTCAAAATGTCACATGACCTCAAACAAGAGGCTAACCATAATTTCCCTTAATTTCCCAAAACAATTATGTTAAAAAATATAAACCAAAAGGTCTAGCCTCTCTAGTTACCCACTCTCCTAGGATCATATAACCTAATACTCTTGTCCTTTTCCATCTTACAATTCCAACATTGTCTTCAGTTCTCAACAACATGCAGGTGCACATATCTACAAAATTCCACATCAAAAATTTAAAAATAAATGTAGGTATGCCTCCCACATAGCATATTCAAGCTCCCATGTCATTTCTTCAAGGTTATAACTAGTCCATTGTAACTTTATCCATGTGATGGCTTTGTTTCATAGCACCATGACCTTCATGTCTAGTATACACACCAGTTTTACTAGGAAGACTCCTTGTGGCTCCACCTAGATCAAAATCCAATCAAGGAAATGGTTGGAACCATGTAGATATTGCCAAGCCTCTGTTTAACAGCATTTTCATTACCAATAATCCTTTTTTGACTAATATGATTCCTCCCCTTTCACCATATTATCTCTTCTTTTATGATATTTTTGACACAAAGGTCATTCGAGAGCTACAAGGTACTTATATTGTTAGTTTAATAATATTTTTCATTTTTTTCATGGATTAGGGGGATTAGAGAGTTGCTTTGTTACTAATTATGGTTAATTAGTTCAAGTTTAAGGCTTCGATACCAAATGTAAAAAAAAATATTGGGAGAAACAAATTTACTAAGAGTAAAAAATAAGCAACCAGCAACAAACAAAAACCATAAACATTTACACCATGCTTATCCTAGGAAAACCCCAACTATGGGGAAAAACCTAGATAATGGAATTCCATTAGATCCTTGGTAAAATCCCTGGCCAAGCCGAACAAGTGAGCCTTCATCACTCACATCCCTTGGTCCATTACAATAGAGTTCCTCCTAGCCTTTTAAAGGCTCCATTACATGAAATCCATGGGCACAAAACTATGGGAAACTAAAAAACCATGGGCCCAAAACCACTACTAATGACCTAGTCAACTTTGACTCTTTCCCTGAGTCAAGTTTATTTAACAATAACCCACTTCATTGCTTGGAATACTTTCATTTTTCTAGAAGAGAAACTCATATATGGGTTTTTCTCCCATACACCTCTAGATGCTTCCACATTCATCAAATAAAATCCAATATGGATAGGGTCGGAACCAACCTCTGGTCAAACTCATGATCAATCTATTAAAATAACAACATGTCCAACCAGAAAATACATTGAGGGAAATGATTGGGGATTTTCTTGTCTCATTCAATCTAATTATGGTCTATTCTCATCTAGAAGGTTACCAAGCTACTCTTTCTTACTTATTGTGATATGTATTCGATGAGAATAATGTGTGGAACAAGGGATCCAATTAGCTTTCCCTTATATACCATTTATACTATATATAATATATATAAACATCAATGTAATGAAGCATGAGAGACAATATATTATTATTTTAAATCCATGAGTTATTATTTATGTTTTTCATCAATCCATTGATTATTAGGTAGGAGATAGAGACATTTGAATGATAAGTATTGTTGAACCCTTCTTTTGATAATATACAATCATTGAGTTGATGTTCTAAGTTAATTTGTGTGTATACTATGCCAATGGTATTATAACTTTCAAAGCAACATGAAGCTGGCTAGCAGGGCCCCTCAACTTGGCCATTGTTGCTCTTATTTTCCTCTCTATAGTGTAGATTTATCAGTATAGCTAACTGCAGTTTGCTTACTTTAATTTTATGAGAAAAGTATATGGTTATGAAGTTTAATTTCCCTATTTTTAGCATTTATATTTTCATTGTGTGTTCTTCCCTCGCAGAAAATACGAGTCTTCATTGAAGGTTGAGTGATATACATTATATTTCTCAACTCATTGCAAGAATGCTTGTACTCTTAATAGTGAAAATTTACATTTTGTGCCATCAAAGAAAACTTTGTATTGTCATCCAATTGATAAATGATTTTTTTGAGAAGTCTTAGTGGTGGATTAATTTATTTTTTTATATGTGTAAGTTTCATTTGAAATCTGATATGACATCCTATAGAGAATAATAAGTCTCATTGAATAAGTGGAAATGAGATTTCCTCCATAAACAATTACAGGAACACTCAGAAATGTTACATGAGTGAAAAACTTTATTGTATGCTCAATAAAGCATTTCTCTGATTTTCCAACCATTGAAAAAGACCTATGTAGCATATTTTAGTCCTTATCTCAAGGGATTTTAATTTGAAAGAGTGATTTTATGTTTGCAATATTAGATCAGAGTTTAATAATATTTTATCATAGGCCAGATAGTCCATTTATGTCATAAACCTTGCACATACAATTTTAATATCTCACAAGTTTACCTAATTTCCAACATTTAAGATAATTAAATTAACTGACAAATATTTTTTCAAAAAAGACACATTAAGTACATTATGTATTTTCTTGGAAGTAGGAAATGAAATCATGTATGCAATTGGTATTATCCTATCCAATATCTCTAATGGACCATAATATATGGTTGGTAACTTAGTATAAGTACCCAACTTCAACAAAATTTCCTTTGGATTCACTTTTGAAAACATATATTCACCCACTTTAAATTATTTGGTTGTCATTCTCTTATCCCTATAACTATTTTTCCTATCTCGAGTTACTTGAAAATTTTGCTTAATTTTTACCATTTCCTCTTCTATCTCCTTGAGAAATTCTAGCCCAAGGACTACTATGTATGTTGGGTTGTCCCCACTTACTAGAATATTTTCATTTCTACCATATAAAACTTCATAGGAACGCATTTTCAATGAAGCTTGCTACCCATTATTATATGAAAACTCAATCAAATGCAAAGAATATTTCCATTTGGATGGCTTATACATCACATATATTCTCAACATGTCTTTAATTATTTGATTAACTCTCTCTATTTTCCCATTTGATTATGTATGATATGTTGTGCTAAAGTTTATATTTGTACCAAATCTTTTACATAACCCTCTCCAAAAGTTTGGAATTAAACTTTGGATGTTTGTTTGAAATAGTGGCTTTTGTTACTCCGTGTAATATAGTGATATCCTTCATGTATATTCTTGTAATGTCAACTACTATATGATTGAGTTTCAATAGAATAAAATGAGCATCCTTTGTCAATTTGTCACTACCGCTATTACTTAATCATGTTACATTGTTGTTCTAGGCAATTTGGTATAAAATTAATAGTTACAACATCCCATTTCCACTTTGAAATTGATAATAGTTATAGGAAACCAGCTAGGTGTATACGCTTATATTCACCCTTTGACATTCCATACACTTAGCAATATAACCAAAAACATCTTTCTTCATTCTTGGCCAAAATAATTCACTTATTATTTTTTAAATTGTTTTTTGACAACCAAGGTGTCCTACACATGGAACATTATGTATCTCTTTCATAATTAAATTCCCCAATTCATGAGATCTAGGAACATACACCTTATTTTTATACACAAGGATACCATCTTCACGTAGCTTGTATCCCTTAAATTTCTATGGTACTTCCTTTTGTTGTATATCTTTTCACCTATAGGTAATGTTTATCTATGACAATAACCTCTAAAATTTTGATATTTAAATATGTAGCATTCATCCTAATGGTTGTAGCATGCATAACATGTGTCCTTATATTGATGCACCCATAACTTTGTTCTCCTTCCCTTTGATGTGATTGATGTAAAATTCATACTCACTCAAAAATTCCATTCATCTTATTTGGCTAGAATTTAAAGTTGGTTGCTCAAATATATATTTCATACAACTATGCCCTGTCCTCAATTCAAATTTCCTCCCCATGAGGTAATGCCTCCACATTCTTAATGCATGAAATATGGGAGCAAGTTCCCAATCATGTGTGGAATAATTAATCTTGTGTTTTGCCAATTTTCTCAACTCATAATTAATGGCATATCCGTATTAAGTACTCCACCAAGTCCTTTACATGGATATGTACATATCACAAAATCTTCATTTGGGTCAACAATATTTAGGATTGGTGCACTTGAAAGTAAATTATTCAATAGCTAAAAACTCTTTTCACAATTTGTTGTCCATACAAATTTAATTCGCTTATTTTGTAAATAAATGATGGAATAATCAATATTGAAAACATATTTAACAAATATTCTATAATATCGAGATAAATCCATAAAATGTCTAACTTCAATGACATTATTTGTGTAACATCCATTTTTCTAATCCCCAAGTTTTGTAATATAATTAAATAATGATAATATTGGAGGGCTAGCATGGATATATTCCAAAACTATTTGATGTAAATATTCAGCTAATTAAATGATAAAATGTTGAAACTAAAAAGGAGGACCAACGTATACAGAAACTGATGTCTGAAAATATATCTTGCTTGAGGAAGTCTATAAGGGGGACAACGAAGTTTCCTACCTCTCTTCAAATTAATGTTTTTGGCCTTTGATGTTCAAGCTAAGCTACTTAACTACCAAGTATTTATGAGAGAGAATGAGGGAGCAGGTGTCAGACTTCCCCAAGCATGGGTTGTGTACCATGCAGCAGGTCCTAGTTGACTCCACAGCCCAAGGAGGGACCCCAAACCTCTCATATGTGAGGAATTGACCATGAGGAAAGAACATTGCAATTGGAATTAATTAGATGTCAAATATTGGGGATATTGTGAGTGAATATGGACATGAATCCTTATGAACCCATCGTGTACCAAAGAGTGGTGGAAACTTGTGAATCCATCACGAGCATGCAATTGTAAGCTTGTGTTTGGAAGTTCGACTGCAGAGTCTGTCCTTGAAGTTTGTTAGTTGAGGAAATTATGTTGGACATAGTATTTTCATTGATTGCAACCAGTCTCATTGATGTCAAAGGGTAATTCAAAGGAAGAAGATTATTGAGTACTGTATTTCAATGACTTGAAAGTTCACATCAAAGGATGACAGAGTGGCTCAAATTTTATTGATTTTTTTTTAATATATGATGTTCAAATGAGTGGCCCATGATGGGAAGGTGAATTTTGTCAAACCCATAAAAAATCATTTTTTAGAGCAATAATAATGCATTTTATCAAATGCGCCCTGCAAAGTACATTGTGTTGACAATTTGGATTTTATTATGTTTTTTGGATGTTTTTGAAGTCCAAAATATTTTTTGAAAAGGGGAAAATAGATAGAATATTTTTGTGATCTAACAAGGTGACATGAATAGTCATGAGGACATATTTTGTATGTCAAGAAGCTATATTTCTCTTGTTGTTATGCTTTGAGGCTTATGAGAAAATTTTGTCTTGACAATCAAAACAAGAATTTAAGAATATGTTATGTGTTGAAAATGTAACTATTTTTGGCCTTCATCATTGTTGTTGTACTCATTTCAATATGTATCTTATGTAACAAACAAAAGATAAAACAATAAATTATTATTTTAAATCATGGGTTCATGCTCTTTATTGATGGTCTTTTAAGTAAAAGCATGTTCCTCATGCTTCTAGGGTTTGTTAGGTCATAGGATGTGTTATCATAAGTCAAAAGAGTCAACATCGTGCTTATAAGACCCTTCTAGGAAAAAAAATCTTGTAATATAATTTTTTTTGAGTTTAGAATGTCTTGGAAACCTCTAAAGTACAAGTCATCCCTAGAAGCTTCAAGTCAGCCTAAAGGAGGGAATTTGACCCCTTAATCAGAGCTTAATTAGACCCTCTCCATTGCCTAGTGCTCAGAAAGAGATTTCCAATGATATATGGAAGTCCAAAAATAGACTCCCAGAGCAGAAGTTAGAGCATGTTGAAGTTACCCTTGGGAAAGCTGGAAAACAAAGAGAAAACACCAAAGGAGCAAGGAAAATCGTAATGCCACAGCCCTGCAGTCCCACAGTACCGCAGTCCCGTGATCCCACAGTCCTGAAGCCTCGTAGTCCTGTGATCACGTAGTCCCACGATCCCGCAATCCCGCATCCAACACCGCATCCCACAATATCACTATATCGTGTTCTCGTGATCCCGCATCCCGCAACATTGCAGTCCCACACACTCTAAAACCTTGTGTTATAGCTAATTTGCGATATAGCGGTACATCACCGAGTAGGCCAAAAAATCGTTTACAAAGGAAATTCATGCAAAAACAGGGTCAGGTAGGCCTTTTCCTCTCTCCTCCAGAGGTCCATGTGGCAGCGTATGATTGGTCCTTCGAGATGATATGGTAGCTGATGTCATCAACGACATGGAAAATGACACATGTCACTCAGTTTCAACATTTTCAAGGGTGAAATGGGGCCATTTCTGGTGACACATGTCACCACTCAAAGGGTGACACATGGCAGTGATGACGTCACCCTGGGGTATCGGTGATCAGTGATCGAACAAAGTAAAAGATTATTCCTCTGCTGATACTCCTCCTCAGTTGTGATTGCAATATGGGGAAAGCCCCCGGATGTGATAAGTTATTGCAGTCTATTTCATAAAGATTTCGCGTCCATGATATCGGCTGGTGCGGTGTAAGGGGCAATCAAAGGCGATTCAAGTTATAAAGGAAAAGGCCTCCCAGATGGCAGTTGAGAGCCTTAGTGCCCGAATGGCTTTGCACTAGGTCACAGCCCATGGTCAGGATATATGAATAAACAGAAAGGGGCTGAAAGCATGGGGGCTAAAGGGCAGTTGAAATACACTAGTTTTTGTATTAGTGCAGTGTTAAAATCCCGCACCGTAGAGTCTTCTATGTTGCACTGTAATATGCAACCCTAGGCAGATCAAGGCACTGATTACATTCGCAGGACGTTTAAGGCTAAAATGACAGAGTCAGTCCCGACAGTAGATTTGACAGTAAATCATGGGGGATGGTGCATTCAAACCAAGAGTGGGCGCATTCATGAGAAAATTATTCTGCAACACGCCTCCAGAGTCGGAAGCGAAAGAATTTAAAGGAGAATAGATAGTAAACAAGCCAAGCATCATGGGAGGCACATTGTGACAAAGATAGAGCTTGATCTAAAGTTTTCACGGGGACAGCAAAGGACTCCTTCCTCCATTCTTCCTCCTGATTCTTTTTTACTTTTTGTAGTTTTCTATTTCCAAGAAGGGATTAGATCCTGATTGTAATCTTTAGGTAACAAAGCCTTACAAGGGTCGAGACAACTAGTCTAGCATATAGTTTGAGCTTTGGCTCAGAGATATTTTTTTATTATAACTCAAGCTCCCCCCCTCTTCTTATAAATAGGGGGATGAAATTCATAAGAAGGGTTCCAGAATTTCTCACCCACTAGGTTTGAATTCTGAGATGCCACTTTGGTTCTATTTGTTGTTTCTTGGGGGACTTAACTAATGTTGTGTTGAATGTATGGACTGGTCATTTGGACCCTTAAGACTAATGAAACTCCCTGTTGATTCCAAGCATGACAGATGTGCAACATGTTCCCCTCGGTAATCTCATTTCATTTGTGTTTTTCTTTCCCTGAAATAGTATTAATGAAGTTATTGATTACTTGATGATTCATGGATTTATCTAGGCTGCTTAATAAGATAAAAATGCTTGTGCATATCTCAGATTTATTTGTGTTATTCACTAGTAGTCGATACCTATAGAAACTACATATTTACTTGTTTATTTGATTAGCCTGCAATACCTGTGGTAGCTCAAATTTACTTTGGTTGTTAAATAGAGAATGATGCCCATCTATATTTAGCTTGAACCCTTAATCAGCACTCCTCTATTTCTACCATTTGTTGTGTGTGGAGCATGATTGTTCAAAGGTCTTTGTTTCAGCCGAATGTATACCCCAAGAAGTTTGTACACCCCTCCACGCGGGGGGGTGCAGGGGGGTGCAGGGGGCAGCGCCCCCGAAGCTAAAAACAAATGTAAAATTGCCTTGTAAAAGTATAGTAATTTCTAGTCAATCTGGGCCGTTCATTAGGCGGGTGATATGACGGTAGAACTTATGTTTAGTTTAGGGTTTTTTGCCCTAGAAGGAAACCCCCTCTCTTTGCATGAAGGCATTGTATTTGAGGCTGTGTAATAGATGTGTATTCTCTGAGTGAGAAACGAAGAGGTGAGACTGTGAGAGAAAACATAGGATATTACAGCGGTTCTGTTGTAGGTTGTGTCTCTTCATTTTGTTGGATAATAGAAAGGAAGGATTGGCTGTTTGGGGTGGACGTAGCCCAAACTGGGTGCACCACGTATATCTGTGTCTCTCTTGTTTTATGTGTTTTCTGTGTTTATATTTCTGCAATATTTTATGTGTTCCATTGCTCCGTAATATATAATTTTATAACAACTGGTCTCAGAGCCGAAGGTTTATTTGGTTAATAAACTCGCACGAAAGAAGGGTTCCTCGTTCAAGTGGGAGCAATGGCAGAAGATGGTAAGTTTAGGGTCAAGAAATTTAATGGCCAAAACTTCTCGCTGTGGGAGATGCAGATGGAAGATTATCTGTATCAGAAAGATCTATACCTACCATTGGGTGGAAAAACAAAGATACCGACAGGTATGATAGATAAAGAATGGAACCTTCTCGATAGAAAGGCACAAGAAATAGTACGGTTATGCCTTGTAGTGTCAAACGCCTTCAACATTTCGAAGGAAACAATGACAGAGGGTTTGATTAAGGTGTTGGAGAAACTATATGAAAAACCATCGGCCTCAAACAAGGTATTTCTTATGAAACGGTTATTTAATATGAAGATGTCGGAAGGTGGATCTGTTGCAGATAATTTAAATTATTTTAATACTGTTACAAGTCAGTTATGTTCTGTAGGGGTAAACTTTGATGATAAAGTTAGAGCTCTGTTATTCTTGTGCTCATTACCAGAAAGTTGGAATGGTTTGGTAATGGCCATTAGTAACTCCGTTTCTGGATCTAGTACTTTAAAGTTTGATGATGTTGTCGGTGCTATCCTTAGCGAGAAAATGCGACGGAAAAGCTCCGGTGAGACATCGGGAAATGCTTTGAGTGCAGAGTCTAGAGGAAGAAAAATGGAAAGAGGAAAGAGCTCAGGATATCGCAGTAAATCAAGGAAAGGCAGATCCAAGTCCAGATCGGGGATAGTGTGCTGAAAATGCGG
>APFE031047975.1:0-12866 GCA_000404065.3 Pinus taeda | reverse complement strand
CACTGGAGGATTGGGGCACCGAGACAGATCAGGAACAACAGGAAGCCTTCATGAAAGAGGTAGAGTCCAGGAAAGTGAAAGCGAGAACACGGAGGGATATCATGAGATGGGGGAAATCAACAAAAGGATCCTTTACGGTCAAGGAGGCATACTATCTGGTAGATCAACAGGAAGTCACTGAAAGAAATCAAGACTGGAAGGGAATTTGGGGTAAAAACTGGTGGCCGAAAATTACCCTATTCGCATGGCTAGTAGCTAAGCACAAGATCCTGACATGGGATAAGCTTCAAAAGAAAGGCTTCAGTGGGCTTCAAGATGTTATTTGTGCAACAGGGAAGCGGAAACTCAAGATCATCTATTAATCAAGTGTGGTTATGCCAGGAATCGATGGAGGGAAGTAGGGACAATATTCCTAAAATCTGAAAGGTACCCGAAAGAAACAAATGAAGTGATCTTCCACTGGCAGAAAGATAAGTTTCAATGCAAAGTTGTTCGAAGAGCCTGGGATCTCATTGCCGGTTTTGTAATTTGGATGGTGTGGAAAGAAAGGAATCGCAGAGTTTTCCAAAACAAATTGAAAAGCACAGGAAAAATTTGGAAAAGAGTAGTAAACCTAACTAGAGAATCAATTCTGGTAGAGAAGTGGGATATGGAAGATTGGAAAGTTGATCAGGGTGAGGAGAAAATTCTTAAGAATCTAAATCTGAAATATGAAATGGTGCATAATAAAAAGATGGATAGGCTTAATGCGAGACATCAGAGCCATGACAAGTTTGCATACCCGAAAGACAATTTTATGAAGTTAAACTTCGACGGGGCATTGAAGGGGAATCTAGGTAATGCCGGCTTCGGAGGAATCTTCCGAGATAGCAAGGGAAACACCAGGTGGATCTATGCAAAGTGGGGCGGAGAGATGAAAAACAATGAGGCCGAATTATGGGAGATTCACCAAGGGCTGAGAATTGCGATTCGAAATGGTTAAGAAATCTGGAGATAGAGGGAGATTCTGAGATGGCAATTGAAATCCTAAAGAAACTGAACAACGGGAAGAATTGGGAGCAGGTTACCAATAGTTGGCGAACGACAGGGATCGTTCAAGAAATAGCAGAGCTTCTAAAAGGAGTTGAATACAAAATATTCAATCATGTAAAAAGGAATGGAAATCGAGTGGCTGATTTCCTCGCGAATTGGGGTTGCAAGGGTTGAGACGGCAAGATAGACAATCAGTGGAGAATGGTATGACCCAACGGAGATTGGGAGGATTTGGCCAGTATCATTAATAATGACCATGAACAAGCAACGAAGGAAAACAATGAGTAAGCAACAAACGCGACTCTTAGTATTCGTGCGACAGACAGGTGAGATGGATCAGCAAGCCCAGAGATTTAATGAATGTCAGATACGGCTTAGGGAAGATATCATGGACAGGCATGCGGGAATAAAACTGGAATGTGCGATGATAGGAAGGAAAAATCCACCATATAGCAAACCAATCAACGCAAATAATCAGCAAGGAGGAGGAAAAGGTATGTGAGAGTCCATAAATGGAAATGAAACAAACCGTACAGTTGATAGGAAAGGTAAAGGGCGAAGTAACAGGTGGCAGCGGAAGACTAAGCTGACAAGTAAGATGAGAGGGATATAGGTATTTTAAAGGAACGGAAGCAAGGGATTCGACAGCGGACAAAATACATAGAAACCCAAAGAGGGACAAGAGGAGAAGAGGTGGTGAGCAGTAACAGAGAGAGGCTACACTGATAACCCGCGGAGGCTACTATGGAGACCAGGAAGTGAGCAAGGATCGCCGAAGAGATGGAGGCTGAGCTCGACAAAGAAAGGGACAGGAAAGGCAAGGCGGTTGTGAAAGAAGAGAAAATGGAGGAGATATATGAGATTTACGATGATTCTGAGGAGGAAGAAGACAGGCAAACTAACAGTAGGCGGGATAAGGGGCGAAGCAGAAGTGAAGATGAACGGGAGCAACAGCAAACCAGTGACGAATAGCTGGGTCAACAAGGAGGAAGGGTAAGGCAGAGAGGACGACAGAGGGAAAGCAGGCAAGCGGGAAGCAAGCCGGAACCGAGCAACTTGAGAGGTGGAGGAGCGAGCAGAGCCCGAGGAGAAAGGGGAGGGCGATGTGAGCAGATGAGGAGACCAGGAAAAAAGATGAGACAGTTGATGGAAAGAAAGTTCAGCAAGCTGAGAAGGCTTATAGTCAGAATACGTGCCCCAGAATTAGAAGAGTTATCTAGAATATGGAGGAGGAAGCCATTCAAGCTCAGTCGGATTCTGAGATGGAAGATTGGGAGTTTCTTATCCATGACCTTGGTAACACTAGGGGCAAAATGTCAATGTTTAAACAATCCCTCCATATATACTGGGTAATGAAAAGATTATTGGCTAAGGCCCTGGAGCAAGCAACAACAGAGATGGCAGAACTGGCGCAGGGAGTTCCAAATCTGAGGAGGGAGCTACATATTATTCAGATCACCTTGGAGATGCAGGAGAAGAAGCTGGATGAGATCCAGCAGCTGATAAAAGAAGGCTAGCAGATCGCTAAGAGGAGACTACCTAGCGTCCAGAGGCAGCAGCTGAGTAATTTTAGATATGTTTTACTTTTGATGAAAATGCATAGTATAGATAAGTTAGGCAAGTTTCAAATATTAGAGGTAAAGAGCAGTTATATGCATGTAAGTAGAATTAGAAATTTGAAAGACTGTGTAGTGTATTTAGCTTGGATAAACAGACTATGGACCTTTTACTTTTGGGCGGCGGTTAAGAACTTCAGGTGGCTGAAATACTCGGTTTCCCCAAGAGGGCGAGTGGAAGGCAACCTCATTTTGATGTACTTTTTTGAATTGAAGTAATAGAAAGAAAAGAGCAACACCTTAGCCTACAAAAAAAAAAATGAATATTTAACAATTTATTATTTATTTCTTAAAAATATGAGAGGTTGGGAGCACGATTTGGTTTCCCATCTACTTAGGTTCAATCGTAAAGATCATTTTTTGCTCTTTATTATAACACTTGAAGAGTTGTGGACTTGTAGATAGTTATAGTTGGAAGATTTGATCTTAACTCTTAAGATTTGATAGTTAACTCATTAATTGCGCCAAGAGGTGCTCTACAACTTAATACATGAGGAAGATGTTGTCACTTAAAGTTACATTAAAATAATTAAAATATGTGTGTGTTGGTATGCATATGAGAGAGATTTTATTTGATAGTTAACTAATTAATTGCATCGAGAGGTGCTCTACCATCGAGTACAAGAGGAAGATGTTGTCACCTAAAATTACATTAAAGAAATTAAAATATGTGTATGTGGCCTAATATATGTATATGCATATGGGAGAGATTTTGTGTGTAACGTTACATAAAAGAATAATGAATAACATTACTTTAAAAATCAATGTCGGCCATAAACAAAATACTTTATGTAGTGAGATAAAGTAATTGAAAATGGAAAAAAATAATAATTAGTTTGAGAGATATGCAATTCTCATTGCTAAGTCTATGAGAACATACATACTCTACCCCCCTCACTCTAGTTTTAAACCTATGACCTCTTAGAAGGAAACACATACTCTTAACCATTAGGCCCACCAAAAACATATACATACCACCCCTAGCCACTTTTTATTGGGTGAGGGTGACAATAAATACTTGGTAACATATAACATTGTAATATTCTATTTTATTAGTATTTAATATTATATATTATATTGTAATACCTCGTACAATATAATATTGTAATATTGTAACTAGTATTTCCCCGCCCCTAGCCACTTTTATTGGGTGGAAGTGGTAACATATTATATTTTATTCACTTTTTATTAAAAAGAATCTTCATATTAACTCTTTTGTAACTATACGTTTGATCCTTCGGGAGTTTGGTAGATTTGGAGTTAAGATGAATCTAGAGTGATATTATTAATAATGATTATATTAACTCTTTTGTAAATATACATTTGATCCTTCGGGGGTTTGGTACATTTGAAATTAAGATGAATCTAGAGTAATATTATTAATAATGATTAATTAGTTATATATATATAACGTAAGAAAATGGGGTGGGTAGTTATTAGTGGACCGTTAATTATATATTTTTAATATAATAAAATATTAATATATATTGAAAATTTCAATATTAATATTTATTTATTTATTAAATATTGAGTAGGAAAAAGAAAGTTTAAAGTATAAATATCCCTATTAGGATGGAGATAGAATCACTCAAGTTTTATGCGGAAAGCTTCGGCATTGATCCCGGCATTGATCCTTTACGCAAAGGTTGGGGTAACAGGAAAACTCACAGGTTAGGGCACACGGAAAAGACTCGGGAGGTATCTTTTAATTTTTTTTAATTGTTTCTATATCTTTTTGTTTTAAAATTATCAGTAAATGTTTTAAAATGATCAGTAAATTGTTTAGTTGTAAATAGATTCATTTTATATTTCAGAGGAAAGAGCACAAGTAAAATTTAAAGACACTTGCATAGAATGACGGCAAAAGGTAAAGAAGTTGTTGTTGACTCGAGCACAGAGAGTGATGCGGAAAGTTACGAGGTGGAACTTTGTAAAGTAATAGTCAGTTGCTCGGTCGACGAAGCGTCAACTGGCCAAGTGGAGGCCAAGAAAAGAGGAAAAGAAACGGCGCAGTGCCCGGTCTCCAAAAATCCCGCGGTCTACACTGCAAAGAGCAGCGGCAAAGATCCCGCGGTCTACACTGCAAAGAGCAGCGGCAAAGAGCCGAAACGCCTTCGCCTCCGCGGCACCAACGAGTGGATCACCGTGGACAGCTTCGTGCGCCTCCGATGTGGGGCGTCCACGTCAGTGGGCAGAGTCACCAGGATTGAGCGTGACCCTTCTGCCCAACTGAAGCACAAACTCCACGTCAGATGGTGCTTGAAGCCTGAAGAGACGAAGGCAGGGAGGCAGCCATTCCACGGTGTCAATGAGTTGCTGGTTTCAGATAGGGAAACGGTGGAGGAATGGACAAGTGTAGTGGGACGCTGTAATGTATTGAGCATGGAAGACTCCATGAAAGGATCTGGTGGAGGAGGTAAGCCCACCTACTTCTGGAGATTCGAATACGAAATGGAGAGTGGGAACTGTTACAGGATTGATTATTATTGCGCTAAATGCGACGCCAGGAGTAAAGTGGGCCCTCTTACCCTTCCACAACAGTTGACGGGAGAGCCTCCATATTTTAAATGCCCTCTATGTACTGCTCGCCGTCCTGCTAGTCGTGGTGCGCGTAATCAGCAGCCTGGAAAAACCTGATCCTCATTACACTAACAGTGGGAACTTCTGCCTAGTAATAACTCTCAGAATTTCAGAATTTTAGTAATAACTGTGATGTTTTAGCGAACTATTTTGTTATGTTATTAGAAGAACTGCTTATGAAATTACAGTCTTTGTTTATCACTCTGCAAACTTATACGGTATTCAATATGGATTTGTGTTTGGCCGTATGCACATTACTCTACTTTACTAAACGTTTGTATGGTTGAGATAATAATGATAGGTTGTAAAGGTCTTTTGGTTTGTATGGTTGAGATAATAATGATAGGTTGTAAATACTTTTAATATTTTTTTAGGTGAAATAAAATACTTTTATTGTTTCTTTGAATTAATACTAAATGGTTGTAAATGAAAAATGATATAGTCTTTTAGTAATAATATGAGAATCAAGGTTATAATATTTCCTTATAAATAAACAGTTTGGCATAATATGCCTCTCTAAGATATTTTCCATTTGCATATAAATCCTATCTATATTATTTACTCTAGACTGACCTCAAAACAAAATCACTCACAATTATCCATGTCTCATCTTTCCTCTACATGGATTGTGGTATTGAAGTCATTAGGTTTTATCCATGGCTCCTCTTTCTTCTATATGGGTATATTGGAGCTACCTAAAATTATATATGGTTCTTTGATAATATTTTGATGATATTTATCTATTGAAAGCTAATAAGCCAACTTATGCTAGAGAAATATAGGTGCATATAAATTGATTATGCTATATTTAATATTTGAATTTAGATAACAATAAAAAGGTGTGCTGAGTCAAAATTTATTGTCAATATTGTTTAGTTGAAATCTCATTATAAAGTTGTTATCTCTCCTTCAAAGGCCTTGAACATTTCACAATGGCTTCACTTCCTCTTTTTTATATATTAAGAGGTTGTAATCTATACTAAATTTCGTTTCTCCCAAGAGTACTATATAAATATTTTCAAATTGCAACATTTTACTTAATCACTTCTCCTTTGTCCAAAAAATTTAGCCATCTTATCTTATATGAGAGGAGTTATTTAAGATATCTTTTTAAGGATTGGGAAATGTACACAATGCAGTGCAACAATAGTGTTTGAGTACTCATCATTCTATCTTTGGAAACCAAATCTAAGAAGATTCCATTGTTGAATGGTTTAAGGCTTGGATACTAAGAGGATAGGACAAGTCTTCTAACTTATAAAAACATCTTCCTTCCAACTAATTAAAAAAACATCCTTTTATTAATTTCTCATCCTTTCTTTTTATGATCTCATAAGAGGTATAATTCATTGGAAACATTTTTTATAACATGTCCATATTTGGATGATAGGAGATCTAAGTTTGAAAGGTCATTGGAGATTTCAATGAACTCTTTCAACCTTCTTTATTATTTGTTTATTTTTTTATTTTTTTTCCTTCTCTTGATGATCAGATGTCATGCATAAAATTAGATGGAAAAATGATGTTTTGCATTGTTAAGAATCTAAAATGAATGGAGAGTAGTTTTATGAATGATAGCATGCCATACAATAAGTTAGATGATCAAAAAGACATTTCAATTATTAGGAATCTAAAATGGATGGAGGGTACCTGTCTTGAATTTTTTTCTTTGTTATATTTGAGATCCCAATTTCTTTGAATTTTGTTCTTTGTTATATTTGATATCCCAATTTCTCTTCCCAGGATAATATCTTTATAAGTGTTTCCTCTAAATGATTTCACCATTTGATGTTCTCCTTTTTCTCAATCCATTAATAATTGTAAACCTTTCAAAAACTACCATTTTCTATTACAACTATTTCTTTTTCTTAGAGACTTTTGTTTAGCTTAAAAAATTCATGATCTCTATGGCATTTAAAGTTGCAAGTCCTAGCGCAACTAAACAAATATTTTCATAATTTATTAGTGAACCCAACCCTTTCTTATGTTTCCTTAAATAACCCACTCAAGTAATTACTTGATTTCCTTAGTTTCAAAAAGATTGAGTAGGTAAAAAGAAGGTAAATTTTACTTTTAAGAGATCAAGTAGGAGTTGTAAATTTGTTGATATTGGACATATTACATACACTTGTTATGACTAAAAGTGAAATTTACATGCGTATGCAAAAGTTTTATTCAATAGTCAATTGATTACTGCATGGCCATTTAAGTGGACTAATTGTCAAATTTATTTAATTCAAGTCCACATATGGCATATTAGTACAACCATGTATAGTGTTATACATATGTAATTTTCATTATCTCAATATTTTTTTTATTTTGTGGAATATAATTTTTTATTCTTGTTAATTTATTAATACATGACCATTGTGAGTTTTATTCAATCTATCCATTATCACCTACATTTGGTAAATCTGTGAGTTATTTTCTACAACGTGTTTGATGTTGTACTCTCATTTGCTCAAAATCTTGTTGAAGTTGTGTCATTTGCATTTCCACTTTCCTGTTGGTGCTCTTTCTTTCCTGCTCAAGTTTTTTTTCAAGCAGCTGAACTCTTTCTTCCTTTTCTTTAAGAAAAACTCAAGTTTCTACTACTTTATCAATTGTGGTAGTTTCATAGGTGCTTGCAAATTGAGATATCTTTGATATATTTTCTGATGGATCAGTGGGGGTGTCTTTCCATACTACCTCCATTCATTCACTACCAAGGGTTGCTACTGCCGATACATCCAATTTTCTTTTCTTCCTTTGCCTTTTTACTACAACCTTATGAGTTTAGTTGTAGAATATGTTCAGTGGTGATATTTCCTCAATCTTTAAAACAATTTTTGAAGTTGAGTGTGCGAGGATGATTTCAATATATTGAGTAGTTATACCTCCTTGTATTATCGTTTCTAGGTTTATAACCCACTGATCTTGTTCTGGAATTTAAAATCTAGAATTTCCTTCAAGACTAGTCTTTGTTTGGAGATTTTTATTAAATTTCTCCCATTCCTGACCTAGATCAATAACTTTCATCTTATATGTTTGAACCTGTGTGGAGCCAATCTCTATGTGTTCTTCAGTTGATGCCTTTTTGGCTTCTTCTTCAATATTTTTCTTTGTGTCCTGTTCAGGGTCTTCCTTGGGGCTTCTTTCCTTATTCTGAGATTAGTGTTCAAATTCTTCTGAACCTTGGACTGAATTCTGTTGAGATTCCTCATTAGAATTGTGCTTGGAACCTTCCTCGAGGCTTATTCTGGGATTAGGTTCTCTTATTTCTTGAATATGTAATAGGTCCAAAGGGACCTTTGTTAGCCTTCTATTTATGTAGAGGTGGAAGTATTTGAGGTCCATCGGGTCCAGTTTTATTGATGTTAAATGGAAGACCTGTGAAAACGTCTCAGCTTGCTCAAAGAGATCATCAAACTCATAGATGTTTAGTTTCAATCTAATTTGCGTCCATGTGGGTGCTAGGGTTTGGAGGCACCAGCCCGCTGTTTCCCTGAATAGTGAACACCATCATTGAACTTGTTGTGCCGCCGCCATTGAGGGAGACTATGCTATGAAAACGTCCCCTTACTATTGCTTCATCTGTTGTTTGCTCTTCCCTCGACAATAGTGTCTTGACTTGGACTTCCTGCCACAGTTCAGCCTCCTTGGACCTCTTTTTCCGTCGACCCTCTATGCCTGACGCTGAGCAGCTAAGGCCTTTTGGACCTGCTCTCCTATGCCAGTGACCTCCACCTCTAGTGAACAGATAGCCGAGCTATGCGGGAGCAAAAATTTTATTGCCTCTGATCTCTAGGGTATTCACTATGCGGGGGCGAGGTGGCTGAACCTAGCTGCCTCTACCCCTGGTTTCACCTCTACTTCACTGGTCGGGTCCAGATGGGCTCAACGTGTTTTTTGTTGGTCTATTGCTAGCCTTACCTTCGCTCTTTTGGAGTGTTGAGGGAACGTGGCTGTGGAGGTTTGTCTCTGCGCTTTGTTTCGTGCCGCTGCAACATGGCTGGATGTGCTGGGGTTTTTGAAGACTACTGTGGATTGGGGGCAGTTGTTTTTACATCAGGTTTGTCTGTTACTGGAGGAGAGTTTTTGAGGGGACGAGGAAGGAATGGCTACCCTTGCTGTTATCTTCCTCATTTCGTGCCTCTCTTTCTTGTCCGGGCCACCAGGTTTAGAGATTCTTGTCTCGGTTTCTCTCCTTAGGAGTTTGTTTTTTCTACTTGTGGTGCTTTAGTTTCGAGTGCAGCTATCTGTTGCCTCTCTTGGTGTTGCTACACTGCTCTCTTTGGTTTCTTTGTAATGGGTATCGTTTCCCTCTACCAAACTGCTTCTCCATGTTTCGCTGGGGTTTACATACCCATTTTATGTACTTTCTGCCTTGTCCAAGGGCTTTTTCTGGAATACTTCTTTTGAAGTATTGTTATGTAAGTGGATTTGCCGACATTTCTGCATATGCTTTTAGCATCTACAACATGTAATATTTTGATCAATGAAAATTATGAATTTTCTCCACAGAAAAAAAAAAAAAAGAGATCATCAAACTCATCATCCTCAAGAATAAATTGTTTGATTTTTACCATAGTAGTGAAGTTTTTGGCGACCTTATTAGAGTAATACTGTCTACCTAGCACAGTGGCCAGATTTAGGGATGTGATTTTTTGTATCTCTTTTACCGCATAACCATAATCATGTAATGTGAAAACATCACATTGCACTCGGAAGGTCGTCCATATGGACTTCTTATGTTCTTTAAGGGTTTTGGTTATACCATCCCCCACTGTTTGGTAGGCAATCTCTCTTGCCAATAATTTATCTGGAACATAATATGGAAGAACATGCAGAGCTGTAATACTCCTAAAAAATATGATATAAGTAAATAATTCCTCACGAAACCATCTTTCCAGTGCCAAGATGTCTATCTTTTCTTCCTCCGATAGTCTTGGGGCTTTCTTATCAAAAATTGTTTTGTAAATTGGCACCATAATGCCATGAATTATTTTATAAAAGTGGGAGCTAAACTGTGATTCCCACATAACTTTATGATAAACGTCGATTGGAGTAGGATCCTCTAAAGGACATTTCCATCCCATGTTTGGAAAATGTGAACAAAAACATATATCATCCATTACATGAGCACTCATGTAAAAGGGAGGGATAACCCGAGTGGAGATAATTCTATTATTCCTGTATTCTCTAATGGCCATAGCCAAATTGTCTAACAAAATATTACTCCAGTTCATGATTATAACATTAACAACCACATAAATCAATGGAACCCATTCAATAGAAAACTTGTTGGTATCAACTTTTCCAAATAGGTTGCATAACATTGCGGCTACAAAATTATGTGGAGCTGACAAAGGTGTAATTGGATACATACCAGTTTTCTCCCTCCTTAACTTGTTGGAGCAAGACCTCCAATTCTGCATGACGTCCATCGGGTCTTCATTTTCTTTGGAAAAATGCTCAATAAAGGCTTTATCATAGATCTTATGTGGCTCTAGAAGATGCTACATTTGGCGTAAATTGTCTGGTTTAAATGACCACATGACTTCATGCCTCGAATTTTTGAATATTCTATCCAAAATATCCACATTATCAATAATGCATCTTACCATATCCATGTATGGTAAGATTTTTGGCCTTGCAGCTATCTTGTGCAGGAAAGAAGATGTTGCTTCAAAATAGGAAGCATCAAAACTTTCCTCGACATCTGTGTTGCTTTGGTTTTCAAGAGCTTTGGGTCTTCTTCCTCTAGTAAATTATACATGGCCTCCCATGTTGTAGTCCTTCCATCCTTATTGCATGTGGGATTAGAGAAGTGTTGCAGGTGGGAATAGATTAGGGCCTGGTGTTGAAAACCCCAATAGAGCGGAGGGCATACAACAACAAGAAATATGCAGAAAAACAATCTAAATGCTTAAACTACTGAACTAGGAAGGAATGGTATTACCCGGAGGTCCAATGTTCAATGTCAATCTTGTAGGGTCCAAACCCTCTTCTTCATCCGATGCCTTTAAAACCTATAACTTTTTCAAGAAAATCATATACAATAACAGTAGTAGAAGGAATGTTCATGATATATGTGTCAGATCATATAAGCAAGTGAGAAATTACTCATTAATATAAGATTTATAAGCAAATGACAACATGCATCAATTCATAAACATGATAAATATCATGAACATAATAACATTTCTTTATTGATGTAAGCTAAATGAAAGGTGGAAAACTACAACCTAAGTCTTCCTCCAACTCCAAGAGGAACTGTCCTTCGAATCCATCCTGTCCTGGCCTCAGCAATATTCCTCCATCGATACACACAAGGATGTCATAAGAGGGATGAAGGACATCTCAAAAGCGGAAACAAAGGTTTCCTATAACTTGGGGAGTGCAGGAGGCACAGGAATTTCTTCAGACTTAATGAGGGATCAACCAACTATAATATCAATATCTCCTCTCTTTTCCCCTTTGGCGTTCCCATGGAGGTTTATTTATACTTCTCTAGAATAGTTTTTTGAGTTGGGAAATAGTTGGGCCACGGGAAATAGTAGGTGAGTAATAGGTAAAACCTGTAAAATCCACCTGAATTTGAGATTATTTATTTTTTAGTGTTTTAACACATATACGCGGGTTGGGTATATACTCACCCGCGTGTACATGCTTTGAATATAGGGAAAAGTAGTGTATGGGAAATAAAACACTATTTTTTAGAATTTGTACCAAGTATGGGAAGGAAGGGTTGCCCTAGGCCATAACGGAAGCATCAGATCTTCTAAGAGTGGTAAATGGTGCTATAACAGATGCCCACTAATATATGAGGTCAGAAGAGATACATGATGGTCGAAATGTATTAAGTGTATAAAACGAATCATGTCGAGACCGGAAAGGAGTTCAGAAAAAATCAGCGTGTCAAGCCAGTGAAAGAGATCAGAAAGAAAATGTTGTCTGAGGTGGGCATACCCATGCTTAGAGATAATAATGTATGCTGGCATGTGAAGTAAAAAAGTGGATCCAATATGCATACTAGTATAAAGGAACTGAAAATACATAGTGGATCATTCGATCATATCCAGATAAGTACATGTCTCAATATCACATATAAAGAGCTGAACGATGACGCCAAAGTAGGAAGTTGATCACTGGAGTCATAAATCTAATCCAAAAAGGTACCAAGTCAAATGGTTGAACAAATGATACTACACTGCAACTCAGGTGCCAACATATAGGATGTCGCTGTAAAGAATTGTAGCATATAAGGTGGATGGTGTCAAATAGCAGAAATAGGAGCAATTGACAAGTGAACCAAGAAATGTTGATGCAAACCCGAGGTCTTCACCGACTGTCACGATACATTTCTACACAATGGGAATAAATTATCTGAATTCGACCATGTGAGGAATCGTTTAATTACCGGTCATTGATGTATATCATTAACAAATGCGACACTACTCACTGATAATGATGATGAGAGACAAAGTACCCAGTACAATCTAACAAGTGAGAATGAATGAGATGTAGTCAAACAATTGGAAAAATCTATCAATCAGGAGACAATGATGTTTTCCCACTTTCGATAGTGAAGGAATCTGCCACTGATGACTTCAAACCCTAAGGTACTGCCAAATGGACACTAGATATTTTTTTGAG
>APFE031047972.1:33901-66575 GCA_000404065.3 Pinus taeda | reverse complement strand
TTTTGGAATTCCGCAATGTGCTCCACCCTTGAACCCTTTTGTTTGATATTTATCAATTTGCTAAAGAAGATGTTTTCTTTTGTATTCTCATAATGTTCTATCATTTCCTCCATAAACGTTGACCAAGTGAAAATTTGTTTATGAGAGAAAAGACATCGATACCATACAAACTGATTGGGTTCCAAATATAAAGTTGCAATGCATACCTTTTGTGTGTTTTTCACATTATGGAGATTGAAATATTGCTCCATCTATAGTATCCATGTTACAGGATCCTTGCCATAAAACTTACTCATATCGATATTTGGAACATGGTGAATCTTCAATCTAATGTTAGATTCTATGAAATCATCATTAACATTACTTTTTTTCTTATAATGAATTTCCTCTACTACCTTTTCACCATTAGGAAGCATTTTGTGTAGCAACTTTACCAAAAATCCTTTCAAACCTTCCATGTCTTTCTTCAAAACTTCAATGTTTTCTTTTAGTTTTGCTTCTAAACCATCCATATTAGCTTCCATTCCTTTATTTAAACCATCTATCTTAGTTTCTATTACTTTTTGTGAGAGTGAAATTTGTTGCACTTGGTCTCATAATTTTGATATATCATGTTGCATTTCTTCCTCTTCTTCACGAGTCATGGTAGAGATTTCAGGTTGCTTACTAGGTGTTTCAATTTTCTTTCTTTGGGCCATCCATTAATGATAATTATGCTTCAGTGTTCCCTTTGAATCACTTCAAAGTATTTTTGAACAACTTATGCAAAAAAATAAACTACCACCTTTTTTCTCTTTGTAGGAGCCGATATTAAATCTGATGTATGTTTAATTTCAGATTTCCAAGGTTTGTAAATTTTGTCCTATAGTATCTCCTATGAGTCCTCTTTCTAACCCCACCGGTCTGATAAATATTGGATTCTTCAAGAAATATTTTTTCAAATCTCCCATGATGACTTGATTATAGACAAGTTCAGTAGAGCGAACTTGTATGACCTTCCACGTGTCCCTTTTTTGACCATCAGACCTGAAAAAATACACAGAAAACTAAGGTCAGTCCTATTTCTGTAACTTCTTACTAATTTTCAATCCGATGCTCAGAGAGAAAGTTATGACAATTTTCCCAAGGTCACTTGTTTGGGATGTAATTTGGGAGCCTGCAAAAACCCTAACTTCCTTGGATCATATCTCCTCAACTATAGGGGAAAATATCTGAAATTCGAATGAGAGGTTCATTAAAATTTTGTCTCAAATGGGTTTTAATTTCAGCTTTTGTAACATCATAGACAAAATGTTATAGAGAACATGCCACGATGACCTGTTTGGAGCAGCGAAACCCTAGAATACAAAGCTCTGATACGAAATGTTATGCTACCAACTCACAAAATAGAAGAAAAGATAGATCAACAACTTCAAAATGAGCCTTTTTGAGGGGGAACCCTCCATTACATTACACAAATGAATAATTATTGTATGATACAAATGACAAGACCTCCTTTCTATATATAGGATTCTAAGGGGTCACAATATAATCAGAGCCGACATAAAAATAGTATTCTAAGGGCACAACAATAAAAATTGTGGGCTTCTAAGGGTAATAATAACAATATGGGGACTAAATGGGCACAAAAATACAATAAGGGGTTGTACTAATAACAAGAAGGGGCTACACTAGTAGTATAAGGACCTAACAATGCTACTATGGTATCTAAACGATATCGTGAAGGTCTTGAAGCTAAGATCGTCTCTCTAAGAGAAATTATTGAAAAATCAAATAAGCAGAATGAAGAACTACTTCAAGCATTTGAAGAAAAAGAAAGTGGGCTGAAAGATGAGATTCTTAAATTAAATGAGCAAGTGGAAGAAGGAAGAAGGGTTTTAGAAGGTATGAAGAAGTAGTATCTAGAAAATGAAAAGTAATATCAAAGAATGGAGGTTGAGGTAAACGTCCTAAAAGGTAAATTACAAGAAAAAGATAAACATTTGCGATTTCAAGATAGTACTAACATTTTGGATAATATTCTTAGTAGTCAAAGGTCTCCCTCTATCAAATTTGGCATTGGTTTTCATGGAACGGTTGAAGGAGAATATCATTCACAAGTTGAGGCAAGGAATTTAAAGGGTAACAATATAAAACATAAAATGCTCAACAAAGAGATAAGAAGTCAACCTGATAGAAAAAAGGAAGTGAATCTTCAAAGAAAATCATTTAATCCTATTGTTAATCAATTCTATCCTGTTATCAATAATGCTGAATGTTTTATATGTCATAATTATGAAGATGTTGTAGCAATTGCATAAGTAGATTGTTTCAACCACAAGCAAATAACTGCTTCACAAAAAGATCATCAACTTCCAGGCACTCAGGCTTCTTTAAAGGATATTGTTTTTCCTGCAATATATATGGTCACAAAGCTATTGATTGCAATAGAAGGAATATGAAATAGAATTATTATGATTCCTTTGCTCACATCAGATGTTATTATTGTAAAAATTATGAGCATGTATCAAGAAAATGCAAGAACAAATCTATGGATCATCTCAGACAACATGGAAAGAAACCAGATAAGAATATTGATGTCGTAAGACCTTAAAAAGACGGATCAACCAACATTTTTCATAATAAGCCAAAATAAGAAGAACATATAAGGTGTGGTCTTCATCTCTACTCATTTGAAGAAGAAGATGAATGGTACATAGACAATGGATGCTCTCATCACATGATTGAAGATAAGAGTAAGATGGAGTCTTTCAAGAAAAACCAATATGGTAATGTTATTCTGAGAAATAATGCTCCAACAAAAGTTTTGGGAAAAGGTAGAGCCATAATTAATAAACATAGAGGAGCAACTGATACTTTATTAGTTCAAGGGCTAAAGAAGAATATTCTAAGTGTAGGTCAAATGGAAGATAAAGGAAATATAATTGTGTTTACATCAACAAAGTGCGAGGTTATGGATGAAGAAACTTGAAAAGTCATAGCAAGAGGATATATAAACCCAAAAAAATATATGTGCTTGAAGAACTAAATTATCATAGATATGAGGAGGATACAGACTCAAAGTAAAAGAAGACGTTGCCCATTACAGTCCATTATTCTTAAACGAATACTTCTCACAGTGAATACAGAAGTGATGTGAGGTACATGACCTCATAAGAATAGAATATGATTATCAGGGCCTCAGGATTAGTGATGTGTAATCTCTGGGGGAGCCAAAGTTGCGAAGTTTCAGTATTTTACTTTCTACACGGGGATCCTTTGAAGAAAAATTGCATATATACGTGAGTTCTAATATGAACAATCGCATATGTTTTGCTATGATGAAGAAAAAGTGGGACAGACTAAGGAAAAGGCTCTAATATGCTTAAGACAATTATTAATCGGCTTTCTTGTTTTGACTTTGGTTGGTTACAGTCAGTAGATGCTACCTAGAAATGGTATTGGATTATAATGGTTTATTAGTTGATGCAATATGACATGGATTTATTGATTGATGAAGTTTCTTTGATGACCTTACTGATGGATGACTTGATGTGATCAAACTTGAAAGTAAACAGTGGACACAGGTTTAGGGGGAGCATTGGTTATGCTTCTAATAATGAATTGTTGGAATTATGTTTTCTTTAAAACTCCTTGGTACATAATGATGCTTATCAATGGCGATGTTGCTTATGTTACTGAAGTTCTTGAATGATGATGCATGAGTTGCTAATTATGGGTGATGCTCATCAAATGTAGGATGATAGATAACTGCCTATTGACAATACATGTATGATATGTTAGGGATTGTTGTGGAAAGAACATGTAGACCTTGTTATGATTATTTGATGATGATAGAATATTATTTTGATGATGCATATGGAGCATATGTTATGTTGCTTATATGTTGATATTCATAGGTTCAAGGAGATAAATAAATCTTGATTATACAACCTCATTTTTTATTATGATAAGTGTCACTCATTACTTTTATGTTGTTGTCATTATGCCTTCAAAGATACATAAGTTGCATATGGTGTAGTTATGGATGATGATTCCTATAGTGATTAGATCTCACATATGCTACATAAGGTATCTTTTTTGAGGATTTTTGCTCTTAATGGTATCAAGGAGATGGGTTACTAACAAAGTTTGATAAATGATGGTGAACTCATGGTTTGTTATTGATGACTTTTCTCATTGATGAGAAGCTATATACATACTACTATCTCTATGTCATGGGATATCAATGATGGGTGAATTACAGATAGGAATCTTATGGATGATTACTTAAGTAGCAGATTGATGAAGTGGTGTTGGTGTGATATTTTTTCTTGCATGAAGAAAATGGGCCAAGAGAATGATGTTACTACGGGTTTCATGAAGACATCTACTAAATGATACTTGGAGACATGGAATATTCTTGGTTGATGCATGAAAATGTATTCTTTGATGAAAATGGATTGAGGATTTTCCTACTAAAGGAAAGAACAAGTTGGTCTTGATGAGGTCAAGGGGATGAGTTTATAGCAGATCTCTATGGAAAATATTATGCTACATACTTGGTCACAGGTTGATGTAGCTACATTGTCTTATCTTGCAAATTGAAGATGAAAATGTGCATGTTGTTGTTCATGTTGTTGCTGACAGATGCTTATGGTGTAGATTCTATATGGTGTATGATAGTTTTTGATGACTATCATGGTCTCTTTGAGGTCTCTTTGGTCACGGTTATAAATTTCATATATGTCTCTTTATGTAAAGGTCATGTAAAGATTTATGATGTAATAATTGTGAAATTCAGTCATGTATGGACTATAATTTGTGGTCAAGTCATGTAATGTTCGGATATTTTGACACATAGGAAATAGTTAAGTATAATTTGGTCTAGTGTAGAGTTAGGTAGAGTGTGTTTCTTTACTATGTACTTTTGTAACTTACAATCCGACGATCACAATATGTAGTGATCCGACGGTTCATTCTCTCCTCGGTATTGCCGACACTTGATACGTGGCTTAACACCCGATTGGTCAATGATCTCTATCTAAAGAGCATGGAGGGTCATTTGTAGTGTAACCATTCATGAGTGAAGCTTATGTATATTTTCATTCTTTTATTAATAAATTGCCTGAAGTGGTTACATTAGCTCAGGTCGTGGATTGTTTACCTCTTTGAGGATTTTAACCACGTCAACAATATTGGTGTATTGATTTGTGATCTGTTTGTGAATGGTGTCCTTTGGTGTTCTATCTGAGGAAGTTACCCTGTAAATTCCTACATGGTATCAAAGCCAAGTTGAGGGTCGCATTCATTGGTGATCCAAATCTGAAGTCGATAGAACTACATCCAACTGTCGTTTCCTAGATCTATTGTTTCTGACTGATTTTGGGCTGAGAAGACTACTCTATTGTGTTAGGAGCATCTGTTCCAGTGAGGACCCCCTTTCGTTTCACGCGAAAAGGTTTCCGGTAGCCGTAGCTACGTCATTTTTAAGATCTGGAGGTATATAGTGTTTATTTGCAGTTTCTAGTTATTTTCTCTCTGTTTATTTTGGTTTATTTATCTCTTTGTTTTTTATTACCAGATCTACACCTTTCATTTCTGTGTATGCTCTTTGCCCCGTGACTCTGTGCGATCTAGGCAAATCAGAAACAAAAAAGAAGTTTTTTTTCCTCATGTGTATGCTCTTTTCTGCTATGCCTTAGTGTGATCTCGAAAAATCAGAAACATTGAAGAAAATTATTAGTTTCCAGGTAAAGTTAACTTCAAACCATAAGTTTTTTTTTTTTTTTTTTTTTTGTATGTCCGTTTTGGGTTTTGTGGTTTTTGTTTTATAGGAAAAAAAGAGCTTTTTCAAGTAAGCACACACCCCAAAGCTTCTACGACTAAAAAAAATAAAAATAAAAAACTAAACCCCCTTCCTCTTTTCCATAAAAATAACTAACCTTTTAAACTAGCTCACTTGGTCCAAAGTTATTTTATGAGAATAGAGGTCTTGAGTTCAAGTCTTTCTTTTTGTTGAGTTACTTTTTCAAAAAGCACATGTAACTTATGTTTTAAAGTTACTGTATGTAAAAGTTTTCTCACCCATTGTAAAAAGTGAGTCACTTATAATTCTAAAGTCTCGTTATCTTTTATTTAAGTTACAATTTAGTGGGTAGCTCATAAAGTACCATTGTAAAAGTGACTTTCACTTATTTATAAAAGTGAGTCATATAATTTTTTAAAGTGAGCTAATTAGAATAAGTTTGGAAAGGGGGCTATTTTTTTTTAAATATAACATTATCATTCATTTCCGCACATTCCCGCACTTCGTTGGCATCTTCAACAACTTTTCTTCAAAAAGCCATAACTTCTTCATCTAGAAGCAGTTTTCAGAGCCGTTTTTTTTTAATCAGCCTAATTTTTTTAGATCTTTCCATTGGAACACTTAGTTTCAAAATCTATAGCTTCAGTTTTTGTTGAAATGGAAATTCCATCCCAAGTTATTCTTGACAGTACCAACTACTTCCAATGGTGATCCTACATTGTGGATTTACTTAGAAGTAAAGGTCTTTATAGAATAGCCTCAGGACAAGAAACCAAACCAAAAGATGAAGATAAACCAACGAAATGGGAAAATATGCAAGATCAAGCATGTGGGTTGATAGGGACGTCTATTTCTCCAGACCTTAGATTCCATATCGCAAAACTTGATTCTTTTGGGAGTTTAAGTAGCCTTAAATATTTTGATCCCTCCTCTTGTTCTAATTTAAGAATCTCAAGCAAAACATTTGGAAATATAATAACACTCGAGCATATATATCTTTTCGTTTGTAAAACAATTGAAGTATGGCCCTTGCAACTAGGGCACCAAAGGTCCCTAAAAGTACTGAAGTTGAGGGGCACAAATTTCAAGAAAGAATTGCCAAGTGTTATTGAACTCCCCAGTGGATTAGAAGTTTTGTGGATAGGAAACCCTTTGTTGGACATGGCAATTCCTTTGTCGGGTTAATTAAGGAAGTTGAAGGAATTGCGTGTCGAGTATGACAGGGAGTTGAAGTGTTTGCCGGTTTCACTTGAACTGCCGAGTCAGTTGAGTTGGTTGAAAGTGGTTGGTTTCCTCATAATCCACACATCAGAGCTATTCTATGATAACATTTTATACCCCAACCTTGATAAATTAATCTTAGAGGAGTGTATTCATCTAGTGGAGATTGGAACATTACCCAAGACACTCACAGAGGTGTACTTGTTCAGGTGTGATAATTTGAGAAGTATAGAAGGCCTTCGTGGTCTTCCAAGGCTTCGAGAGGTATCCATAAAATCTAGTTACGAACTTCAGGTGCCACTGAGTGTAGCAGAGGCGCTGAAGCAGAACCGTGTGACACCAACAGTGTGATAGTAAGAGCATGTGATAGTAAGAGCATATACAACTTGAGTGGGCCTAATGGTTAAGAACATGTGTTTCCTCCTAAGAGGTCACAGGTTCAAAACTAAAGGGGGGTAGAGTATGTATGCCTTCGTAGACTTAGTAGTCAAATCGCCGCGCGGAGGTGGGTCCCTTGTCCCACAAACAAGGAGGTCTCATACACCAATTTGGTGTCTGGCTTGGCTGTGACCTTAAAAATGGATATTATTATTATTATTATTAAGAGAAATTAAAATTTTCGATTTGCAATTTAAGTAAAATGGAGTAAAATATTATACAATGAATATGCTTTTCATATATCTTTTAAATTATATTTAAAAGATATTTTCATAAAAACAACTTACGATTGTTTTTTCATTAAATATGAAAATTAGTTATGTATCTTTTTTCTTTAAATATTAAGATTATAACATCAATAGATTGCAAATGAGACAAGTATTTTTTCCCATTAAAGTAATTTGTTTACTGAAATTAATTGAAATAATATTTTTTTTTTTAAGTTGAATGAATTTGTTTAGTTTTAAAAAAACTTGTTTTTTAATATTTGTAAAATTTACTGAAATTAATGTAAATTAAACAGAAATAAAAATAATATATAATATATAATTTTTAGTTATAATAATATAAATAATTTTAATTTTTGTCAAATATTACTTTTTATTTTTATTTATTTATTTATTTTTATATTATAGTTCTTAAAAAATTACAAATATTAAATATAAAAGTTAAATATTTTATAATAATTATAAATTTATATTAACATATACTTAATTTTGATAAATATTACTTTTTGTGTTTTTGTTATATTTAATTCATTTTTATTATATCTTAATCTTTTTTTTACAAATCTATGAAAAATGTTTACCCAAAAATAAAATTCATTGTTTAATTGACATAAATATATATAAACATATATGTTTGTGGTTTGTAACCATGTTTGTTGTTTGTAACAATGTTTGTGGTTCGTAACAAACATGTATTATGGGTTTGAATTGTATTAATAATTAATTGTATTGAATGTTAACATACTAAAAACCATATTAACATAAGAAAGAAAATTTATAGTTAAATTAGCATCTATATTAACACAAGAAGGAAAATTCATGGCTAAATTAGAGATGCTAGAGAAGACTTGTCTTTCAATTTGGGTTGTATAATTTGAATGTGCTCGAGCATAATTCTTCCTTTGTCTTGAGGATCACATGGTTTGAAACGTCGACCAAATCTCAATGATGTGATTATTCTGAAAGACAATCTCATTAGCATAAGTCTTCTTTGGGGAGGTCATGAGCCTCTTGCTTACCTACTTTGCTTATGTATTTCATTTTTTCATTGTCTTTGTGCAAACATTGGTGTCAAAGGAATTGGACTTGGAAGGCTAATATGGAGTAGGTTATCCCCTTTCTATTTGACTTATGTAGGGACCTTCCCTATGACATCATTATTTTAAGGCAACAAGTTCAAGATATAGGAACCATCTAATATTTAACAAAATATGAAGTGATACAGTTTAAGATATGACATTGAAAAATAAGCAATTAGACAATCCATTTGATACTAGTCAATCGTTAACCACATCCTTTATGAAGTTGCATATTAATTAAAAGTACATCAATATTGAAAACACCTAAATTTAAGATACTTGATTGGTCCAATCTTTTATTTCTTTCTAAGCTTTACCCCAAAATTTACTCTTGATTTAGTTTACTTGGTTTTAAAATGACACTTACTTCATTATGCGAATTGGTATGATCACCTTATCTTAATTACGTCTCAATGATTTTTTTTTATGCCAACGGTGCCAATTCAGTCATGCCCTTTAAGAACTTCCCTTTGAAGTTCCAAGGGTGTCACACCAATCTGTTCTTTCTTGATGCCAAGGGTTCCAAGTCGGTCGTTCCCTTCAAGAACTTCTCTTTGGAGTTCCAAGGTTTCCATGTCACTTGGCCTTCAAACATCCAATGACTACGAGGGGAAGAACTAGGTGTGACAACAAAGACTTCTATCTTCTCCTATGTTTCTATCTATAGTGAGAATAATGGTGTTGGGGATTGAAGAATTCACTTTTATGTGCACCCCTTGTAAAATCCCTACGTGCGACCCAATCTGGCGCCTACCCCCACGACATCCTGATCTCTAAGGTGAAGGTACCCCAATACTTCTAGCCCAAGTCATAGCGGAAGTGCTAGCATGTGGAATTTGTCACACTATCCCACCCCTCCCGTAAGGGTCCATATATCTATATAGACATGTTACCCATTGATCCGAACTTATGCATAAACAAAATAAAATACAAATATAAACATAAACACGGAGATGCAACAAAAATAAATCTTCATTTCATTAATATAAAAGAACTAAAAGATGATTACATACAGAATGGAAACAAACTAGCTCGGGCGATGGTAGCTTATCTCTGAGATGAGATGTAGCGGCTACATGACTATGAACTATGTTACAATGAGGCTCAAGGGTCTTTTTATTATTGAATAAAAAAGATAAACACTGAAAAATGAAAACCCTAACCCTAGGAGATGGAACAACAAGAGTTTGTTGGCATTATGACTAATGCGTTGTCATTGATGACAACCTACTTGATGAACATGTCAACAGAATGTGTCTACATGTGACAAAGAGTTTGGTCAAAGGCATATAATTATTAATCTAGGTTGTCATTGATGTTAATATGGCATTAACCGATATTTCGATATTACTGAGATGGCTAATGATAGTTAAAACTCTTATTTGACAAGGATATCATGAATGAAGATGTCAAGCCACTAAGAAGGAGTTTCGTCCTAGATGCCTATTGCTCATAATGGATCACTGCACTATCATGATGACATATATGGTGACATTACATTTGATAACATGGAAATTGAAGAAGTTGTATATCACTTGATGGCATGAGGATTAAAGACATAACAAGTGGAGACCTCACTTAAAAACACTAGGTGACAAAGAAGAAGCTTATAATGTCCCAATCCTTTCTGCACTAAATAACGACCAGTCACATTGAAAATTATTTTTCACCTCCTTAGATGTAGAATCTCATTATGAGACCTACACCATATTTTAGAGCATAATTTTGTCTTTCCAATGAGCTATTACACAACCTGAAACTCCAAGTGGTTTGAAAGTTATGAATTTTTGAAGTTATTTTATTAAATCTAGACATGGAGTTGACCTAAGCAACCTACACAAGTTGGCCTCCAAATAGAGGACGTGAATGTTCATTTCAAGGACGGAAGGGTATATAAAGAGAGGCTCAGACCTTTGTTTTTCTCAAGTAATTTCAGTGAAAATGTAGAGAAAAAGGACCAAACAACTAGGAGGTCGAGGAGGATGTTTTAAGATCACAATTTGGGCATTTTCAGTGATTAAAATATTCTTAAAGAGTTCAGACTTAAGGATAGAAAACAGAACTTGTGACAACTACCTTTGGAGGATTATTTGTAATAAATATATCTTTATCTTAAGACCTCTTTCACCTTTTGGAGAAGCACAGATCACTGTTTGACAATCTTGTGTGGCTCAGATAGACATTCTTTCAAGGACAGTCTCAAGAATAGTCTCCTATGGATAGATTGCAGAGTCTTGTGCCTTGGTTTTTTATGGAAGAAAACTTTAGGGCAGAAAATAGTCTTGCCATTATTCAGACAACAGACTTTGGATACCTTTCAAGGCCTCAAACAATTACTTGGGAAGAAGCTCGATTAATTTGTCTCTATCTCGGATTTGTGGAAGACACTCATAACAGAATTTTGTTGGATATTGATAGGTTGCTACAGCAATAAGGAGTAAGTTTGAGTTCATAGTTTGAAGTAGGATTGGACCCTAGACAATGAAAAAAGAATAGCTTCAAGCTTAGATTTTACTGGTGTATACTGATAGACTGTGATCCTGAGGGGAAAACTTGCTAAAGGTTTGGGTAGACCTCATATTGGCATTTAAAAGGTTCAATATTGAAGAAACTCTTTTGAACATTGGATAGTTAATAGAGCGAACAAAGAAAAAAGAAGAATTTGGTCAAGGACATACAAGTAAGTGCATCACTAATCAAAGCTAGTGAAGGGTTTTGGAGACTTTGATTGAAGTATTTATGCAATGACCTTGAAGAAGATTGAAGATTTTTTGAGAAGCCTTAAGAGATCTTGGAGATAACATTGAAGACCATGATGCATCATTGATGTCATCATGAGGTGACTTGGAGAATTTGCTTGGGTATGATGAAGAGAAGTGGTGACACCTTCTATATTGCCAGGTTGTAACTGATGATGTAGCGTGAAGACTATAGTGAATCTGAAGATTGATAGGGTTCAGTAAACAAGACCTTGGGATCCGTGAAGTACTACCAAACATATCTTGACAAAGTGAAGCTATAGGGTTGGAGCCCTTGGGCTTGGTGCCTCAGAATTGACAAGGTTGGTGCCTTGGAAAGTCCAAGTTGGTGCTTGGTAAATATAATATTGGTGTCCTTGGAGTTGGTGCTCATAAACTCAAGGTTGGTGCCTTGGATAAGATAGGGTCGAAGCCCTAGATATTGGAGCCTCACTAAATTCCAAGTTGGTGGTTGGAAATAGGTTGGATTCAGATCGGTGTCTTCATCTAGGGTTGAAGCCCTATATATATTGTACTTGATTCACTGTAAAGATTATATTAATAAAACAATTTATTCTTATTATTCATTTTGTGTTCTAAATATAAGTGATCTAACTCGTAAAAGTAACAATTGAAAATAAATATTGATTCACCCCCCCCCCAGTATTTCGAACAAGCAATTCAGAGACAAAGGAATGATAAAGATAAACTTTGAAGAAGTATATGCGGGTTGTGTGAAGCAAAGCCGCTTACACATGCAAGTATCAAGAACAAAAGTCACGTACAATTTTTGAACCAAGGTATTCTAAATACCAAGGGTCTTTACCATGGTATTGACCCATGGTATTAAGCTCAGCAAGGAATATTTGAGCTCGTCAAAGAATACCATCAGCATTAGTGTGATTTTAACATGTGGTATTGGATAAGGGCTAAGCTATATAAGGAGATAAAGCTCAAAGTGTTTGGGTGTGCAAGTGATGAACATTTCATGAATAGTTAGATCTGAAGCAAGTGTGCATGTATTGGGCTAGTAACGTATTGTTTTATCTCAAACTAAGTATGCACCCGGGAATTTGATGATGGATTAGATCCAATAGATCTTAAATGACTACATTGATAATGAATTGATTTGATTTGTAACATTTATGTCTCACACATGTTTTATGATGTATGTTGAGAGATGGGTTTTGTTTTGAAGGTCTAATGTGCATCGAAGCTATAAGTCAATAATTGCATATTTGTAGGCAGTTTTGACAGCCTGAAAAGTGCATACATACACGTGTTTAATACTGGTAAGTCGCGCATCAATTCATATCTATACATGGGTTTGATTCCTGAAGAGCGCATATACATACAAAAGTGTTTTGTGGAAAGTGTGTATATAAGCTAGGGTTTTGCTGAATAAGATGTCTGATCAGTCTAATCAGTCTTGATGTGTTTCTGTTGTCTGTCAATGAAGTCTTACTTGATGATCTGGGCTTAATAGTGATGTCTGAAGATGAATTGATTGAGGATTGGTATGTTGAAGAGTGATGACGCAACTCGTTGAAGATCAGTGATGGTTCTGTGATAATTTCATAATGATTCAGTGGTTCTCTGTGTGACTCAACGTTTGTTTCAGAATGGTAGTGACACAATTTCAAGGTTAAATGTTTCGATATCTATACATGGGTATGCTTCAAGGAAGTCGCGTATACACGGAGTATGGCTTGGTATATTGATAAGTGGTTGTGCATTGAAGTTTTTGATCTGTTGTGGTTTAGTTTAATCTAGTTGCATTAGTTGATTGAAATTCAGTGATTGTTTCAGTGAATTAATTCAACATTTGGTTATGTATTTGGCTCAATAATATGTGATGGTTTTAGAATGAGATTGAGTGATTGATTATGTAGTACAAGGTTTTAGTGTATTGAGATATGTACAGAGGTACTCTTCATAGAAAGTGCATACATATGCGGGTATGGCTCATAACAATAGTGTATATATTCTGACATATGATTGACAGTGTTTGCAGTGACAAGATTTGGTCTCAGTGATGAATAATATGTGGTCTGGTACTCTAATGAATGATTTTACAATGATATAAATTAGTTTTGTTGTTTGAGAATAAGTTAGTTCAATGATTGGGTTGGTTGATTCAGTTGGTTTATTGATTGAGTGATTTGTTGCAGTGATTAGTTTCAATTTTGATATTTGGTATTGGGCTTAAATGATGGTAGTGGGTCTAGTCTGAAAATTTGATGAAACATGGCCTACAATTTGTGATGTTTTGAATCAGGTGGATCCACTGTGAAAATTTATGAAATGTGATCCACGGTGGTGTTGAGGGTTAGAGCCTTGAGTGAGGGAGTCAAAGCTTCATTCCAGTGGTAACTGATAAAATAGATGAGGGGCTAGGAGCTCCCTTCTGGTGGGTGCTGGTAAAAGATATCAGGGGGTAGGTGCTCCCTTCTAGTGGGTGCCAGAGAATGAGAGAAGATTGTAGCCTTCTGTAGGTGGGTGTTTGCATCCTGGTACGAGTCTGTGCCAGTACAAGATTGTAAGAAGTTTTTCTTTATAATAAAAAGAATACTGAGATGACAACATCAGTGGTTTTCACCACATTAGGTTTCCACCTAAAATCCTAGTGTTCATTTGTGTTTCTTATGTGTGATGGTTGATTTTTTTCTTACTACATATGGTCATTGTTTAATTAATGCTAAATTATGTACTGATACATTGATTCAAGTTAAATAGATGATGAATTAACTACAAAGTAGTTTACTGGATATATGCTAGTTGTCTACATAATAGTCGCATATATACTCAGGTTTCTTATAGTAAAGTCTTGTACATAAATATGAGTAAGAAAAGAAAAAGTTTTGGTGAATTTCTAAAATACTGATTCACCCCTCCTCTCAGTATTTTTCCCAACAATTGGTATCGAAGTCGGTCCTTTGGAAGAAGGTTGATGGCTTGAAGCAAGTTTCATCAAGATGAAAAATGAAGAGAGGACAACATCTATCAGGCCGCCATTGTTCAACGAAACCAATTTTGTTTTCTGGAAGGTAAGAACAAGAGATTACTTACAGTCACTTGGAGCATATGTATGGGAAATCGTTGAAGGAGGCTATCAACATCCATCTTACATTCCCACAGATGAAGAGGAAAAGAAGAAATATGAGATCAATGCAAACGTTGTCAATTCTCTGTTAGGAAACTTGATAAAATCAATTTTCAAAGTCATGTAGTTGAATACAACAAAGGCTATATGGGACAAGATTATCCAAAGTTATGAAGGTGACACCAAGGTAAAAAGTGCCAAAATTCAAACTCTTAGAATTCAATATGAAACTCTCAGAACACACAATGATGAAAGTATCACAGGTTTCTTTCTTAAGGTAGATGAGATAGTGAATTTTTTGAGAAATCTTGGTGAAGCAATAAAAGAATCATCACTGGTTGAGAAAATACTAAGGTGTCTAACTTCTAAATTTGATTCAAAAGTTTTTGCCACAGAATAAATGCAGTGCTTGAATAATATTATTGTTGTAAAACTTCATGGGATTCTAACAGCCTATGAAATGAGAAAAATGGGCCCCTCATATATCAGAGAAGCTGCATTCAAAGCTGTTACAAAAGGAAAAGAAAAGGAAGAATTGGGTTATGTATAAGAAGAAGAGGCAAAATTAGTAAAGAAACTCCAAATGGGTACTAGAAGATTCAAAGGTAAGCTTCCCTTCAAAAACAATTCTTGTAGTTCTGTTGGTCATTATCCTCCTAAGTGTCCCTATACAAAAAATCATGAGAAAGGGAAAGAAACTAGAAAAATAAATAGGAGCATGTATGAAAACAAGAGAAGTTTTTATACACATGAAGATAGTTATGGTCTTTAAAATGGTGAAGAAGGTGAGTCTGATCAAGAATTTCATTTACTTATGGAACTTGAAGATAGAAGCAGTAATAAGTTTGGAGCCCTAGAAGAAAAGAATATTTTTATTGGGAACTTTGAAAATGATATATCAGATGCAATGACAATTACAGATGTCAGAAAATACTCAAGTTTGGGAGCACCCCACTTTCTATTGATCAAGAATGAATAATATGGTAACAAATAATTATCAGGTATGGGATTTTGTTCTAGCTATGATCTATTTCCTTTTCTATGCAATAATGATAGGGATGATGAAAATAAAACAACTGAACTTGCACTTGTGGGTAAAAGTGAAGGTAAGCACTCTAAAGAGAAAACAGATTAAAAAAAGATGCCTCTAGAAGTAGAAAATCAAGGCAAGTCAGAAACAATGGACAATGCAGATGTGCATATGATGAGAAAATATAACTATCAATAATGGAAAGAAAATATTAAGTCTAATCTAATGAGTCTTGAGGTTTGGTACCTAGTATGTAATGGCTACACCAAATTCCTCCATCAGATGAGGAAGTGTGAAAGAACAGTAAGGCTTTGAGTGACATATTTTGTAACATCATTGATTCAACATTAAATAAGGTTATGCATTATACAATTGCAAAGAAAGTGTGGGATAACCTATAAGAAATTCATGAACAAATCCCAAATGAAGATTCCTCATCAAGGGATCTACCAGGTAATCCTATCCCTAAAAATGTGTCCAAAATTTCAAATGGAGTTCTTGATTCAAAATAAGTCAGGTTAGAAGAAATTATTGATTTGAGAACAAAACTTGATCTTTCTTTGAAAAATATTTTTAATCTTATAGATAAGTTGTAAGAATATGGCAACAAGGATCATGCCTGCTATGCAATCAACTCACAAAATAGAAGAAAGGATAGATCAACGACTTCAAAATCAGCTTCTTCGAGGGGGCACTCTCCTTTACATTACACAAATGAATAATTCTTGGATGATACAGATGAAAAGAACTCGTTTCTATATATAGGAGTCTAAGGGGTCACAATATAATCAAAGCTGACATAACAATAATATTCTAAGGGCAAAAAAATAATAATAGTGGGCTTCTAAGGGGCACAACAATAAAAATATGGGGACTACATGGGCACAACAATACAACAAGAGGGTTGCACTAATAACAATAAGGGGCTACACTAGTAGTATAGAGACCTAACATGCCCCTCTCCTTCAAAAAAGTGTTTTCCTCAATGCCTGAGTAGTTATGGATGCTTCTATATAAAATTCTCATCCTCCCATGTGTAATCTTCAGTGGGTAAGTTCTTCCACTTGATGAGATACTTTGAAATTGATTGATTTCGTAGTTGTCGATTTCTTATTTCTGTGACTGCTTTAGGTTCCAATATGATTTTTCCTTCCTCTTCAAGTTATGGTAATATTGTTTGAGCTGGAAGCTTATCACCTATAATCCTCTTTAAGCATGACACATGGAAAATTGGGTGCACTCGTGAAGATACAGGAAGCTCCAATTTGTATGCCATAGTACCAATCTTTTGTAACACCTTGTACAAACCATAATACTTTGGTGATAATTTATTATCCTTCGTAGCTTGCTTGAGGGACACTTGTTTGATTGGTTGTAGTCATAGAAATTCCCAGTCACCTACATCAAAACTTATTTCATTGCGATGTTGATATGCTTGTTGTTTCATTCTATTCTATACCGAAGTGAGGTTATTCTTTAAGAGTTGGAGAACGTGTTGTTGATGCTCGATGTGATCTTCCACTGCTTGAACCTTAGATTTTTCTCTTAAATATGATGTGATTGATGGTGGATTATATCCATAAAGTGCCATAAATGGGGTCATTTTTTCCGCAGTATGGAAGTGTTATACCACCATTCTGCTAGGGGCAACCACTTGACTCATTATGTCTATTTATCAAATACAAAGAAATGAAGATATCATTCCAAAAATTTGTTCACTATCTCAGTTTTCCCATTAGATTGGGGATGATAAGATTGGATATGAGCTAAATGAGTATCCAAACAAGAAAATATTAATGTCTAAAAATTTCCAATGAAAATGGGATCTCTGTCGCTTACAATAACTTTTGGTTTCCATGTAGCTTTTGAATTGTTTCCATAAATGCAATAGCAAATGTACTAGCTTTAAATGGATGAGATAATGCAAAAAAGGGTGCATACTTGGTAAGTCTATCAACTACCACCATGAGGACACTCTTCCTTCAGACTTGGGTAAACTTGTGATAAAATACATTGAAACCTACTGCCAACGTTGACTTGGAATGGATAAAGGTTGTAACAAACCCGGGGTCTTAATTGTCTCAACTTTATTTTGTTGGAAAACCAAACATTCCGCCACAAAATTTTGAATATTAGATTTAAGGCGATCCCAAAAAAAATCCTTCTTAACCTTGTGGTAAGTTTTTAAAAATCCTGAGTGCCCTCCTAAGGTAGAGGTGTGCAATTCCAAAATAATATTTTGTTTGAGTTGGGAATTCTTACAGAGGTATAAGTGATCTTTATACCATAAAGAATCTTTTTTCCAGCTAAATGTACCAGATGTACTGGGATCTTTCTGCAACTTTTGAATGTGTTCCCACACTTCTTCGTCATTCTTCCATTCATCCCTTGCTTCGTTTATCCAATCTGGTTGGATAATAGGAATGTCACAAAACAATGCTTCCACATCCTGATCATTTCTTGAGATTGCATCTGCAACAACATTTTGCTTCCCTTTTTTGCAGATGATTTCAAAGTCATAACCTAACATGTTTGTGACCCATTTTTGCTTCTCTTCTGAAGATAAGCTTTGTTCTAAAAAATATTTAAGACTATCATGATCTGTTTTCACCTTGAAATGTCTTCCCATTGGTTAAGGTTACCATTTATTAAGTGCATTTAGTATTGCCAACATTTCCTTCTCATAAATAGCTTTGTGTAAATACATTCCTTTGATTAGATGACTTTTGAAAGCAATGGGTCTTCCTTCTTGCATTAAACAACACCAATTCCTTTTCGTGAGGCATCACATTTGACAATAAAGGTTTTTGTTAAATCTGGGATAGCTAAGACCAGTGCTTGGCACATTGCCTCTTTAAGATGTTCAAAGGTCTTCATTGTTTCTGGAGTCCAAGAAAATGCATCTTTCTTTAGTAATTTTGTTAGTGGCGCTAATATTCTTCCATAATTCTTAACAAAATTGCAATAATACCCCGTCAACCCGAGAAATTCTCACAAATGTTTTATGGATGTGGGGAGTTTCCATTCCTTAATGGCTTTAATTATGCTAGGGTCTACCTTAACACCTTCATGATATACAGTATGACCCAGATATTCCACCTCTTGTACTCCAAAGAAACTTTCTGAGGCTTTTGCATATAATTGTTTCTCCTCCAATAGTTTGAGCACCCTCTCAATATGTTGAACATGATCCTTCCAAGATTTACTGTAGATTAGTATATCATCAAAAAATACTAACACAAATTTTCTAAGGGAGGGTTTGAAAATGGAACTCGTCAAAACTTGAAATGTAGAAGGTGCATTGGTAAGGCCAAAAGGCATCAATAAAAAATTCATAATGATCCTCATGAGTTCTAAATGTTGTTTCCCAAATGTCTTCAATCGTCATTTTGATTTGATGATATCCTGAATGAAGACCTAACTTGGTGAAGTAAATTTTTCCATGTAATTCATCCAATAATTCATCAATGGCAGGAATAGGATATTTATCTTTAATAGTGAGCTTGTTGAGCTCCCTATAATTCAGACACATACGCCATGATCCATCCTTCTTGTGCACCAATACTACTGGAGCAAAGAAAGAACTTTAACTAGGTTGAATTATACTAGCCTCTAGCATTTCTACAACCATACGTTCAATTTCACTCTTTTGGGCATATGAATATCTGTAAGGTCCGATGTTTGGAGGCACACTTCCTGGAATCAAATGAATAGCATGATCATGATCACGAATAGGTGGGATGACTTTGGGAGTGTCAAATATCTTGGAATGATTGTCCAAAACTTTTTGGAGATATGGAGAAATAGATGATTTCGATGTGGGAACCTCTAGTGAACATAATTGTGAAATTATGCCCTGTTTTTCTTTCTTTAGAAGTTTTGTAATGATGTTAGAGCTTATTATCTTTCCCGGTTGCCCTACAATACCCCTTAATTCAAATTCCTTACCTTCCCAAAAAAAATTCAGAAAATTTCTTAAAAATTAAAAGCTATCGTACCCAAAGATTGTAGCCATTGGACTCTGTTGAAGCCCCGAAAATCGGGTTAACAACAAGGGGGATACTCACCCGGTCCGGACCTTGGTTGACAGCTCCTTATCCGTTTGGTATAGTGAGTCCGACTGGGGATAATGGGACCAGTTTCCCAATCTAAGGGTGTGTGTGTGCAGAGTTGGATGTTGCTGATCTAAAGTTCATACCTGAGCTACTTTAATCTAACTCTATTCTATTGTAATCTAATGAAAACAGCGCATCTAATCTATGCTAACCCGGGGTGTAATTCTTCTATTATGCGATCTAAAGAGATTTCAAATAATAGCTGGTAATAAAGATCATTCAACAATTATAAGAATATAAATCAGTTAAGATGAACCACTTTGCATAAAAAGTTAAGTAAAACAGTTGTGAACAACATATCGCATAATAAGTTATTCACACATTAAACATAAATAAATGGCTCCACCGTACAAAAGTTCCAAACGGTAACACAAACATTCATGTAATAACATATAAACAACTAAAAACTGTATATTGCTTTAAGAATATAAGAAGAAATGATCAAGAGATAAAAGTACCATTTATGACTGGTCCTACTCATAAGCTTCAAGCAACGATGATTTATCCTTCCTTGTTCTAATATCTACTAAGAGTACAGAAGTGCAACATCAGTAGCAGATATCAAATGCAAACATCAATAAATCTCGATCCTTCCATTCATCAAAACCTCCTCTGAGGGTGCAAAAGTGCATGTTCTGAGGATAAGTTTTTGACAAATTTCTGGACCCTTCTCTAAATGCATGAGAAAGGTTTAAATACTACTAACTAAATCTGATAATAAGTTATTTACAAAAGATCAGGATGCGGTTTTCAAATGACCGCCCTTTTTCTAATCTAATTTTTTAAGCAAAAAATAAGAGTCCAAATTAAGCTATTTCTGTATCTGGTCTTTAAAGCTGCATGTGTTCAACATTTGTTTGAGGAGAGTCGGTTGGCTAACTTCTGCTTTGAGCTGTGCTGAGAAAACGGAATCAACGAGTGCTGGCACCACCTTTTCAGCCATTTCACAGTCATCCACTGACTATGCGGTTTAACCAAATATGTCCAGTAACATTCCCAATTTAATCCCTTTAGTACTTGGATTTCCTTTTCCTTTTCCCATTCTTTCTGCTTCCAATCCTCCTCTAATTTTGATTTGTTTAGCAAATACCCCGGAACAGTTTCTGCGATTAGATTTGCTCTGTGCAAATTCTCTTTTATACAGTCGATGAGAATGCTTGTCGTTGTAGCCGCTGTACTTGCCGCCTTTTCTACTTCTTTGATTTGATCATCCCACTTACTAAAGAGCAACTCTTTATGATTCTCATTTATCCTGGGTGCACCTACCTCTTTTCCTTCATCTCCATCCTGCCAAGTCAGATAATCAGTCACCTGTTTATCAACCAGATCATAATCGCTTCGTAATTCGACCACTTGATTAGTGATATTATCACTCATTTCGCAGTAGTGACTCCATTGTGATATCTTTTGCCCCAATACTTCTTGTTGCTGCAGTAGTTGTTCATTCAAGGCAATAGATTCTGAAATAAATTATGTAAGCTTGGGCTCATCTTTATGCGTCTCTTGTAGATTTTGCAATTGTTTTCCCTTTTCGTCCAGACTTCTTTGATAACTTACTTGCATGTGCTGGAACTCTTCCTATAACTTTTCAAGCTGTTCGCGTGCCTCATTATTAGTATTGGCTTGTTGCAATTGTTGTTGTAGCAACTGTATTTGATTTTCTTGTTCTTTCAACAATTGTTGTACTTCTGATGCTTTGTCAATAGTCGCAGAAGCATACGCTCCTGCGATCTGAGACAACTTACTGAGATTTTCAGTTGGATTTTTGTTTGGGTCTTTCTATAAGACGTCCAACTGCTCAGCGTCTTGATGCAACATATTTTCTAATTTTCTTTTCTTTCTTTGTCTTCTCACTACTGCTTTATGTTGAGGACTATAAAAGATATCCAGAGGAGGAATTTCTTCTATATTAAGCACAAGTTCGGAAGATGGAGTGATAGGAACATTTTCCTTTTCTGAGACATTGCCAACTATGGTTGAGATTACTCCTTTTGCATTCTGAGTATTGCTAATAGGTGATTTTGGGATTTTTCCTTCAAGATTGATCAATTCATTGAAGTTCTCCCATTCCTTGTCCAGATCGGTTATGACAGGTGGTGATTTGATGATGAGAGAGGGAGGATCTTTATGCGGGCAGGTAGTAACTTGCTGTTGTGAAATTTTCATCGACTGAGCCGTGTCTTTAGCTGCCTCTTCGTTCTTATTTTGGTCGTTCCCGGATCTTTTAGAATGTTCATATGTTTCTTACGCGGACTTAGATTTAGATCTGGGACTATTTGAACTCCCACTGAGGCTGATGCTTGGAGTTGGCTCTCTGGTAGGTAATCACAACTTTTCTAAAGGGATAGTAGCCAATCTTTTTTCCCTATATATCGTGAACTTTTGAAGGTCTTCTGGAGATAATTGCGATTGGGCTTCCTGCAAAATTTCTTGGAGTGAGATTTTATTTTGGAACAAGTCATCAAATAAATCCTTTTTGCCAAAGAATACTTTCACCTTGACCATAGTTGTGAAATTCTGAGCAATTTCATTTAGGTAAAATGGTTTTGCCGGGATTTTAAATAACTGGAGACATGTTATATTCTGTATTTCTATGAATGCATGACCTACATCGAACAGTGAAAAGGCCCCACAAGCCACAGGAAACCGTGGCCATATGGCCTTCTTCTTGTCCTTTAAATCTTTTGTTAGGCCGCCTTCTGAACAGGTTTGATAAGCAATTTCTCGAGCTAGAAGTTTATCGGGGATATATAAAGGTAGAACATGAGGGGGGGCAGTGCTTCCAAAAACTCTAATATAAGTGAATAATTCCTCCCCGAACCACCTTGCGATGGGGATGATATCTATCTGTGCCTCGGGTGAGCACCTTGGGGGGTCTTTATCATATATCATTCTATACAAGGGTAGGATAAGCCCGTGACAAATTTGGTAAAAATGTGGAACGAACTGGGAGTCCCATAATATCTTATGATAGACATGAATGGGTAATGGGTCCTGAGTCGTCCATTTCCAACCCAAAATAGGAAATTTAGATACATAACAAATAGAGTCCATAACATATGCGGATAGAAAAAATGGGGGATAGATCCTTTGAGACATGGATCTTTTAGACCGATAATTGAGAATAGTCGTGACCAGATTATCAGAAAAGACCTTGGCCCAATCTATAATTACGGAATTTGTAGCAGCATCTATTAATGGAAACCATTCAGATGAAAACTTATTGATATCTGGCTTCCCAAATAATCTACAAAGCATGGCTGCAACAAAACAATATGGGGAGGTGAGGGAACTAGTGCTATACATACCGCTTTTGTCTTTCTTGAGAGGTTCATCTTTTCTGGACCAATCCTTGGTGGTCTCTGATAGGTTCGGGTTTTCTGCCACGAATTTCTCAATGAATTGGGTGTTGTAAGTTGCCTGCGGCTCAGGAAGATGGTTCATGAGTTTTAAATCTTGTACAACGAACGATCCAATGAACCCTTGTCCTTGGATCTTGAACTTTCTGTCCTTCATTTCTGCATTATCAAGTATCCACTTGATCATGTCCGTATATGGGAGAATTTTGGGTCTTGCTGCTACCCTATGCAGGAATGAGCAAGCTAATTCTTCTAGGGATGCCTCAGAAGATCCTTGTGAATCTGAGCCAGCGGCAACCTTCATTATTCTGGGGTTTTCTTCTTCAAGAAGTCTGTACATGCCTTCCCATGTTGATATCCCCGCGTCTCTGTTACACGCTGTGTCTGTGTATAATGGTGCCATCCCCTTCATCTCGGAGCTCTGAGCTTTACTTTTCTTTCCCATTTCTTCCGGTGTATTGCCTTGTATAGTGCTCCGCTCTCTGTTCTTGCAGTTCACAAGTGAAATGGAAATGATTGATCAAGAAAGGTGATGGGATAGTTTTAAATGCAGCAGATACATCAAATATGCCACCTTACGTGAAGAAATTCTTCGAAAAGCACGCGTCCATGTTTCATTAATAACTGGCAACTAATCCTTTATCAACATTTAAAGCGCATGATCTTGATTCAGATTATAATAGGTGGCCTTTCTTGAATAGCGTGCCCGAAAGATTCACGATGGAGCGATTCTATGATTTGCATCGCGGTATCGTAGATCGCGACATCGCAATCATCGCAGATCGCGATATTGCAATGTCGCAGATCACAGAAGTTTTATGTTCGCCAAATTTTGCTAGCCTATTCCCTGCGATATGCAATCTTACGATCAGTGTTATCGCAGATCGGTAAATCTTGAAGTTTTTCTTATTAGCTCTTTCTTATTGCGATGCGATAGCCAAATGATGGGACTTTACTATCATTTTGCGATGCGGCTTTCCTTTTTTGAGGTTTTTCTCATCATAAACTTAGGTTTTTAAAGTATTCAAAAGATCTTGCTAAGCTTACGATGGTGACCTTATTTTGGAGAAAAAGAAACTCTTTCTTTTCCTAAAATTTTAACTAAGCGTCCCCTTTCATTTAGTATTTTGGATAACACTTAAATGAAAAAGGGGGGGGGGGTTGTTGCTGGCCACAACAGACTCTATACAACCTCAACACACCCAGGAATGGAAAGCCTTGAATATTTCAATACATATTCTCCCATGGATAGCTTTATATTATGGCACTTTCTAGAGCAATTTATGGTTCCTCCATTTGCAACCATCACTTGACACTCTGGTGCTGGATATAGGAAGAAATTCAATTCCTTGGCGATCTTACAATGAATAAAATCATGGGTACTACCCGGATCAATCAACATTATTACCTTTTTCTTCTTGATATGTCCTTCTATCTTGAGGGTTTGAGGAGTTCTAATTCCTACCATGGCATTACAAGATATGGTCGAATTCATTTCTTCTTACTCTAGGTTTGGTTCCTGGTGTATATCCTCTTCTTTTAATGTTTCTTGTTCCTTTTCTTCCTCCTCTTCACAATCTATGTAAAGTAATTTATTCTTAGCACACTTATGTCCTTTAGTGTATTTGCTATCACAGATGTAACAAAGCCCCTTTTCTCTTTTTTCTTCCATTTTTTCTTTTATCAACCTTGTAGATTGTCGAAGGCTATGGGCAACAACACTTACTTATTTATAGTTGTGAGTGGTAGGCTTCCTCGTTGCCATAGTTTTTCTTTCAATTTTTCTAGCCAACCTGAATGTCTTCTCCAATGAATAAGATTCCCAATGGTGAACCTCATGTTGGATGTTATCCTTTAAAGTCCCTATGAACACATAAATCCTATGATATCTGGAATATATTTTACCCTTATATTCAATTTTAGGAATTCTGGAATGTGCTCCACCCTTGAACCCTTTTGTTTGATATTTATCAATTTGCTAAAGAAGATGTTTCTTTTTGTATTCTCATAATGTGCTATCATTTCCTCCATAAAAGTTGACCAAGTGACAATTTGTTTATGAGAGAAAAGACATCGATACCATACAAACTGATTGGGTTCCAAATATAAAGTTGCAATGCATACCTTTTGTGTGTTTTGCACATTAAGGAGATCGAAATATTGCTCCATTTGTAGTATCCATGTTATAGGATCCTTGCCATCAAACTTCCTCATATCGAAATTTGGAACATGGTTAATCTTCAATCAAATGTTAGATTCTATGAAATCATCATTAACATTACTTTTGTTCTCATAATGAATTTCCTCTACTACCTTTTCACCATTAGGAAGCATTTTGTGTAGCAACTTTACCAAGCCTCCTTTCAAACCTTCCCTGTCTTTCTTCAAATCTTCGATGTTTTCTTTTAGTTTTGCTTCTAAACCATCCATATTAGCTTCCATTCCTTTCTTTAAACGATCTATCTTAGCTTCTGTTACTTTTTGTGAGAGTGAAATTTGTTGCACTTGGTCTCGTAATTTTGATATATCATGTTGCATTTCTTCCTTTTCCTCACGAGTCATGGTAGAGATTTCAGGTTGCTTACTAGGTGTTTCCATTTTATTTCTTTGGGCCATCCAGTAATGATAATTATTCTTTAGTGTTCCCTCTGAATCACTTCAAACTAATGTTTGAAACCAAACTTATGCAAAATTAAAAAAAAAAAAAATCTACACACATTTTTTATCTTTGTAGGAGCTCGATATTAAATCTGATGTATGTCCGTAATTTTGGATTTCCAAGGTTTGAAGTTTTGTCCTGTAGTATCCCTATGAGTCCTCTTTCTAACCCCACCAGTATGATAAATATTGGATTCTTCAAGAAATAGTTTTGCCAAATCTCCCATGATGACTTGATTATAGACAAGTTCAATAGAGCAAACTTGTATGACCTTCCACGTGTCCCTTTTTTGACCATTGAACCTGAAAAAAAATACACAGAAAACTAAGGTCTGTACTATTTCTGTAACTTCTTACTAAATTTCAATCTGATGCTCAGATAAAAATTTATGACAATTTTCCCAAGGTCACTTGTTTGGGATGTAATTCGGGAGCCTACAAAAACCGTAGCTTCCTTGGCTCATATCTCCTCAAATATAGCAGGAAAAGATCTGAAATTCGGATGTGAGGTTCATTAAAATTTTGTCTCAAATGGGTTTTAATTTCAGCTTTTGTAACATCATAGAAAAACGTTATAGTGAACATTCCAAGATGACCTGTTTGGAGTAGCGAAATCCTAGAATACAAAGCTCTGGAATGAAATGTTATGCAACCAACTCACAAAATAGAAGAAAATATAGATCAACGACTTAAAAATAAGCCATTTTGAGGGGGTAGGCTCCATTACATTACACAAAGGAATAATTATTGGACAATACAAATGACAAGACCTCCTTTCTATATATAGGATTCTAAGGGGTCACAATATAATTAGAACCGACATAATAATAATATTCTAAGGGCACAACAATGAAAATAGTGGGCTTATAAGGGGCACAATAATAACAATATGGGGACTAAATGGGCACAAAAATACAATAAGGGGGTTGCACTAATAACAAGGACGGGCTACACTAGTAGTATAGGGACCTAACAATGCTACTATGGTATCTAAGCAATATCGTAAAGGTCTTGAAGCTAAGATCATCTCTCTAAGAGAAAATATTGAAAAATCAAATAAGCAGAATGAAGAACTACTTCAAGCATTTGAAGAAAAAGAAAGTAGGTTGAAAGATGAGATTCTTAAATTAAATGAGCAAGTGGAAGAAGGAAGAAGGGTTGAAGAAGGTATGAAGAAGCAGTATCTAGAAAATGAAAAGTAATATCAAAGAATGGAGGCTGAAGTAAACGTCCTAAAAGGTAAATTAGAAGAAAATGATACACATTTGCGATTTCAAGATAGTACTAAGATTTTGGATAATATTCTTAGTAGTCAAAGGTCTCCCTCTATCAAATTTGGCATTGGTTTTCATGAAACTATTGAAGGAGAATATTGTTCACAAGTTGAGGCAAGGAATTTAAAGGGTAACAATATGAAACCTAAAATGCTCAACAAAGAGATAAGAAGTCAACCTGATAAAAAAACAAGGAAAGTGAATCTTCAAAGAAAATCATTTAATCCTATTGTTAATCAATTCTCTCCTCTGATCAATAATTGTGAATGTTTTATATGTCATAATTATGAACATGTTGCAGCAATTGCATAAGTAGAATGTTTCAACCACAAGCAAATAACTGCTTCACAGAAAGATCATCAACTTCCAGGTACTGAGGCTTCTTTAAAGGATATTGTTTTTCTTGCAATATATATGGTCACAAAGCTATTGATTGCAATAGAAGGAATATGAAATAGAAATATTATGATTCCTTTGCTCACATAAGATGTTATTCTTGTAAAAATTATGAGCATGTATCAAGAGAATGCAGGAACAAATCTATGGATCATCTTAGACAACATGGCAAGAAACCAGATAAGAATATTTATGTCATAAGACCTTAAAAAGACAAATCAACCAACATTTTTCATAATAAACCAAAAGACGAAGAACATATAATGGGTGGTCTTCCTCTCTACTCATTTGAAGAAAAAGATGAATGGTACATAGACAATGGATGCTCTCGTCACATGATTGGAGATAAGAGTAAGATGGAGTTTCTCAAGAAAAACCAATACGGTAATGTTATTTTGGGAAATAATGCTGCAACAAAAGTTTTGGGAAAAGGTAGAGCCATAATTAATAAACATAGAGGAGCAACTGATACTTTATTAGTTCAAGGGCTAAAGCAGAATATTCTAAGTGTAGGTCAAATGGAAGATAAAGGAAATATAATTGTGTTTACATCAACCAAGTGCGAGGTTATGGATGAAGAAACTAGAAAAGTCATAGCAAGAGGATATAGAAACCCAAAAAACTATATGTGCTTGAAGAACTAAATTATCATAGATATGAGGAGGATTGCAGTCCATTATTCTTAAACGAATACTTCTCACAGTGACTACAGAAGTGATGTGAGGTACCTGACCTCATAAGAACAGAATATGATTATCAGGGCCTTAGGATTAGTGATGTGTAATCTCAGGGGGAGCCAAAGTTGTGAAGTTTTAGTATTCTACTTTCTGTAGGTGGATCCTTTGAAGAAAAATTTCATATATATATATGTGAGTTCTAATCTGAACAATCGCGTATGTTTTTCTATGATGAAAAGTGGGACAGACTAAGGAAAAGGCTCTAATATGCTTAAGATAGTTATTAATCAACTTTCTCGTTCTGACTTTGGCTGGTTACAATTAGTCGATGCTACCTAGAAATGGTATTGGATTATAATGGTTTATTAATTGATGAAATATGAGATGGATTTATTGATTGATGAAGTTTCTTTGATGACCTTACTGATGGATGACTTGATGTGATCAAACCTGAAAGTAAACAGTGGGCACAGGTTCAAGAGGAGCATTGGCTATGCTTCTAATAATGAATTGTTGGAATTATGTTTTCTTTAAAACTCCTTGGTACACAATGATGCTTATCAATGGTGATGTTGCTTATGTTACTGAAGTTCTTGAATGATGATGCATGAGTTGCTAATTATGGGTGATGCTCATCAAAAGTAGGATGATCGATAACTGTTTACTAATAATACATTTATGATATGTTGGGGATTGTTGTGGAATGAACATGTTGACCTTGTTATGATTATTTGATGATGATAGAATATTATTTTGATGATGCATATGGTACATATGTTATGTTGCTTATATGTTGATCTTCATAAGTTCAAGGAGATAAATACAGCTTGATTATACAACCTCATTTTTTATTATGATAAGTGTGACTCATTACTTTTATATTGTTGTCATTATGCCTTCAAATATACATAAGTTGCACATGGTGCAGCTATGGATGATGATTACTATAGCGATTAGATCTCACATATGCTGCGTAGGGTATATTTTTTTAGAATTGTTGCTCTTAATGGTATCAAGGAGATGGGTTACTAACAAAGTTTGATAAATGATGGTGAACTCATGGTTTGTTATTGATGACTTTTCTCATTGATGAGAAGCTATATACATACTACTATCTCTATGTCATGGGATATCATTGATGGGTGGATTACAGATAAGGATATTATGGATGATTACTTAAGTAGAATATTGATGAAGTGATGTTGGTGTGATAGTTTTTCTTGCATGAAGAAAATGGGCCAAGAGAATGATGTTACTACGTGTTTCATGAAGACATCTGCTAAATGATACTTGGAGACATGGAATATTCTTGGTTGATGCATGGAAAGCTATTCTTTGATGAAAATGGATTGAGTATTTTCCTACTAAGATAAAGAACAAGTTGGCCTTGATGAGGTCAAGGGTATGAGTTTATAGCAGATCTCTATGGAAAATATTATGCTACATACTTGGTCACAGGTTGATGATATTAAAGCTACATTGTCTTATCTTGCAAATTGAAGATGAAAATGTGCATGTTGTTGTTCATGTTGTTGCTAACAGATGCTTATGGTGTAGATCCTATATGGTGTATGATAGTTGTTGATGACTATCATGGTCTCTTTGGTCATGGTTATAAATGTCATATATGTCTCTTTATGTAAAGGTCATGTAAAGATTTATGATGTAATAATTGTGAAATTCAGTCATGTATGGACTATTGTGGTCAAGTCATGTAATGTTAGGATATTTTGACACATAGGAAATAGCTAAGTTTAATTTGGTCTAGTGATGAGTTAGGTAAAGTGTGTTTCTTTACCATGCACTTTTGTAACTTACAATCCGATGGTCACAATATGTAGTGATCCGACGGTTCATTCTTTCCTCGGTATTACCAACACTTGATCCATGGCTTAACACTCGATTGGTCCATGATCTCTATTTAAAGAGCATGGAGGGTCATTTTCAGTGTAACCGTTCATGAGAGAAGCTTATGTAAATTTTCATTCTTTTATTAATAAATTACCTGAAGTGGCTACGTTGGCTCACGCCATGGACTATTTCCCTCTTTGAGGATTTTAACTATGTCAACAATACTGGTGTATTGATCTATGATATGTTTGTGAATGGTACCCTTTGTTTTTTATCTGAGGAACTTACCCTATAAATTCCTACATGGTATCACAACCAAGTTGAGGGTCGCATCCATTGGTGATCCAAATCTGAAGCCGGTAGAACTACATCCGACTGCCGTTTCCTAGATCTATTGTTTCTGACTGCTTTCGAGCCAAGAGAACTACTCTATTGTGTTAGGAGCATCTGTTCCAGTGAGGAACCCATTTCGTTTCATGCGAAAAGGTTTCTGGTAGCCCTAGCTATGTCATTTTTAAGATCTAGAGGTATACATTGTTTATTTGCAGTTTCTAGTTATTTTCTCTTTGTTTATTTTAGTTTATTTATCTCTTTGTTTTTTATTACCAAATCTATACCTTTCATTTCTACGTATGCTCTTTGCCCCACGATTCTGTGCGATCTGGGAAAATCAAAAATAGAAAGGAAGTTTTTTTCTCATGCGTATGCTCTTTTCTGCCGCGCCTTAGTGTGATCTCAGAAGATCAGAAACATTGAGGAAAATTGTTAGTTTCCAGGTAAAGCTAACTTCAAACCATAAGGTTTGTTTTTTTTTTGTATGTCCGTTTTGGGTTTTGTAAAAAAAGTTACTTTATGAGAATAGAGGTCTTGAGTTCAATTTTTTTTTTTTTTGAGTTACTTTTTCAAAAAGCACATGTAACTTATGTTTTAAAGTTACTTTATGTAAAAGTGTTTTCACCCATTATAAAAAGCGAGACACTTATAATTCTAAAGTATTTTTATCTTTTATTTAAGTTAAAATATAGTGGGTAGCTCATAAAGTACCATTGTAAAAGTGACTTTCACTTATTTATAAAAATGAGCCATATATTTTTTTTTTAAAGTGAGCTAATTAGATTAAGTTTGGAAAGGGGGTGGATATTTTTAAATATAACATTATCATTCATTTCCGCACATTCCCGCACTTCGTTGGCATCTTCAACAACTTTTCTTCAAAAAGCCATAACTTCTTCATCCAGAAGCAGTTTTTAGAGTCCTTTTTTTTTAATCACCCTAATTTTTCGAGATATTTTCATTGGAACACTTAGTTTCAACATCTATAGCTTTAGTTTCTATTAAAATGGAAAGTCCATGCCAATTTATTCTTGACAGCACCAACTACTTCCAATGGTGGTCCTACGTTGTGGATTTACTTAGAAGTAAAGGTCTTTACAGTATAGCCTCAAGCCAAGAAACTAAACCGAAAGATGAAGATAAGGCAGCCAAATGGGAAAATAGGAAAAATCAAGCACGTGGGTTGATAAGGATGTCTATTTCTCCTGACCTTAGATTCCATATCACAAAACTTGATACTCCTAATGAAGCAATGAAATAGATCACTAAAGTTTTGGAATTAAAAATGAACTTAGAGCCCATCAACTCGACAATGAGTTGCTTACATTGGACCCCAATAATTTTTCTTCCATTGAAGATTTTTTGTCCAATTTCAAGACCTTAGACTTCTCTTGGAAGGTGTTAAGGTTAAGAAAGAATATGGTAACCTTATCTATTCCATTATTACTAGGTTGGGACCAACCTACTCTGTGTTTGTTTCCACCTTCCCTTCTATAGGAGAAGCCTTCATTTCTCAAGGACAAGACTACAAGGCCCCTTCCTTTGATGCCTTTTGTGATTCTTTAATAAGAGAACAAGAAAAAAACTTACACCTTGATCTTCTTAATCTTGGAAACTCTTCTAAGAAAGCCTTAGCCGCCCAGTAGCAACCAAATTCAAAGAATCCTAAGAAGCCATATCCTAAAAAGAATGGTTCTAAACTAAACAAGGGGCCTAAGCAATTTCAATCTCAAAATGAAAAATCATTTCAACAAAATTGTCATGCGGAAAGAGTTATTTTTGCGGACAAACCTAACCTCCCTAGGAGTCTAAGACTCTCTAGTGACAAACAAGACAAACAAGAGCAATCCTTCTCTAAACATACATTATTTTATGAGAAACCAAGTGTTGTTCGATCCTACCTCAAATCCAACGCTTGTTGTAGCAGTCCAGCCTTGCTGATCCAGATGAGCTCCTCCTTCACTTTAAGACCTGCATACACTAACAGTCAAACGATTACATAACACCTGAATTTTCATAAAACAAAGCATATTCATCATATAGACCAAGGAGTACATGAAATAATTCATTAACAACAAATCATTGAGAAGAATGGACTTATTTGTATTAAGGAAACAAAAAAGGAACCATTACAACCTGAGCCTTGGTGTTGTGCAAGCTCCTCACAGGGTCCAGCAAGAGATTTCCTCTACTTTGACAAGCTCACCCACTCCCAATATGGCAACAAGGAAGGATAGTGATCTCTCCTCACAAGTCAACAATGGAAGTCCTAATTCCAGCAGCATTTACCCTTTAGAATGTTCAGCTTTTAACCTCCCCTCCTTTGGCCCAATGCTTGTATTTATAGTATTCTAGAGGAAGTTATTCAGTTCCAACATCAATGGGAT
>APFE031047971.1:0-13931 GCA_000404065.3 Pinus taeda | reverse complement strand
GAATTCCGATTTGGGAGCGAGGGTAAGAAGATATATCAAATAACTATGAATGCTCTCCAACAACTAGTATAAAAGTTCTACAATTATGACATTTTTGGGTATTCAAAATAATGGAAAGGGAAACAAGAACAATTTCTTCAAGTGTAAGAAGAAGGATTTGTGATTCATGGAGCATACATCAAATGTTGCAATTGAGCAGTTTGGATGTAGTAGGGGTATTCTTGGAGACTAGATTTTTTTTACAACAAAAACAACACCTTCACCAAGTCAAATTTACATTATTGGAAGAAATTATTTGACCAATTGAAAACTAAAGAACTTCAATTCCATAGAAAGTTTAACCATGTTTTTGGGTGATCGATCTTTATTTTTTGCAAGCTTTTAATACCATGATACACCATTAATTACATTTAAAAAATATTATTGATATTGCTTGCTAACCAATGCATAGTATTTATTAAAGTCTTCTTTGAAATTAAACTAAATCCTCCCTACATTTGCTACCCTTTATCTTTTTTTATTATTATTATAACTATCAAAATAAATTTAATACTTCACCTTTTAAAATATTCAATTATGAACATATTTGAAATAGTATTTAATGTGTTTTCATATTTCATTTATAAAATATATACATTCCCAATCTAACAAACATCTTTAATCATTTAGACAATAATTATTAATTATAAAAATCTTATTTATTGTCACAATGATAAATTCTAATTATTTTCTTTATTCAATTATGAACATATTTTAAATAGTATTTAATATGTTTTCATATTTCATTTATAAATATATGCATTTCCAATGTAGCAAATATCTTTAAATATTTAGAAAATAATTATAATTATAAAGATCTTATTTATATCACCGTTGATAAATTACTAATTATTTATTTTTTCTAAACCACAAAGCAATGTCTATTTATGTTGGCCCATTAAATATTTTTATACATTATATTTATCTTGTAACATTAAATGTGATTATATTTTATTTAATAATTTAAGAAATATAAATATGAAATTAATAATTTATTTAGATTTATAAAATTATTATAAAAATTATTAATAAATAGTGAATATAAAATAAATGTAATTTTCTAATTATTATAACATATTTAAATAATTAAATAATAATCCTGAATAAACTTAATTTTACACCATCAAATTTTTATCATTTCTATATTAATTTTTAATTTTTAAAATGTTTTTTTTTTTAAATATCAATTAATTAAAAATAAATTTATTAAATATTATAGTAATATACAATTATTATGATATAATACCATAATTAAATATTATAAAGCATCTCAAAGATAATTATTGTTGTTTTATTTTTCTGGAACTTTCTCGAGAAATGCATGACCGTTCGACCTCTTTTCTAAATTAGACCGTTCCAAAAAAAAACATTGTTTTTTCGGAGATATTACCGTTCAGCTCCTTACTTTTGCACAATATTTGATATCGAATTTGGGGATGTTCTGTTGTATCGAATTTGGGGATGTTCTGTTGTATGACCGTTCAGCTCCTTTCTTCCCTATCAAACTCGGAATGAGTGCTCCGTTGGATTTTCTCAATTTGTTGTTATTCTTCCAACTGCATTTTGAGGACGGTTCATTAGTATGATATTTGGGTTTTTAGTGTGATATTTGTCTTCCTTATTCTCATAAAACTGAAAGACTGACTCTAAGTATTAATAGATCGTAAACTTTGATAGGAATCGCGAGCTGATAATTATAAAAAGATTATAGTCAGTGATTAGTCGAATTGATATGATACGCTCAGAGAAAAGTGATCTACCCAACTATGTTTGGAGGCTAGGAATATAGTGAGGCAGTTAGCTGCAGAGAAAAGCCACGAGATATGAAGAGAGTTGCAGAGAAAAGCCACCCGATATGTTTATCCTTCTCGTTGAAACAGTCATTACTTATTGCACGGCGTTGCAAGCGTTCAACGATTTGATGTTTCAGAATGATCCAACAAGCTATTGGTGTGCATCCCAATATCTGTTGTTGTTTTCATGGCTGCGCTTTAAATGGACTTAGTTTCCATGAATTGGCTTTTTTAAAATGATTTTGAATTATGTTTTTTATGTTTAGATTAACTCCCTTTCTCAAATTTATTTTGAATTAAGCTTTTGGCTTTTCCATTGTACAGATATATTCTTCATTTAATATATATTCCTTTTCGAAGAATTAGATATTGTAACTTAATTTATTTTAAAATAAATTTTATTGTTTTAGATATTTAAATTTTATTATTTTAAATAAATTTTATTATATTTTCTTATTGATAGTATTACTTTGATTTGTTTTAAATTATTGTTATTAATATTTTAATAAATTTACTTTTAAAAATTTTTAAATTTACATAATTATTAAGTTTTACACTTTATTTTATATGTTTTTTAAGAGTGATTTTGAATATGTTTCTTATTAAAGGTTAAGTTAGAGTGTGCTAGGATAGAATAAAGTGGACTAAGCTACATAAGAATAGAATAGGCTACGCTAGTTTAGATTAGAATATGGCAAGTTAAAGCGAGTTAGAATGGGCTAGGCTAGAATAGGCTAAGCTATGCCAAACTAGAGTAGACTAGGCTAGAATAGGCTAAGCTATGCTAAACTAACTACAGTAGACTAGGCTAGGCTAGAGTATATTAGGGCTACTATAGGCTAGCTTATGCTACAATAAGCTAGGGAAGGTTATGCTAGAGTAGGTTAGGCTTGAGAAGGGTAGGGAAAGGCTAAGCTAGGGTAGAGTAGGGGAGGTGTAAGCTAGGCTAGGCTAGAGTAGGTTAGGTTATGTTGGACTAGGTTTAGGCTAGGCTAGGGTAGAGTAAGTTAGGCTAGGTTATTCTAGAGTAGGTTAGAGTAGGCTAGGCTAGAGTAGGCTATGTTAGGTTAGGCTAGGGTAGGCTAAGGTAGTCAAGAATAGAGTAGGTTAGGATAGGCTAGCTTAGGCTAGTGTAGGGTAAGGTAGGCTAGGCTCTAGGTTAGAGTAGGTTAGGTTAGGCTAGGTTAGGCTAGGTTAGGCTAGAGTAGGTTAGACTAGGCTTCACTACACTTGACTAGAGTAGGTTAGAGTAGGCTAGGCTAAAGCACACTAGACTAGGTTTAGGCTAGGCTAGGTTATGCTAGTCTAGGTTAGAGTAGGTTAGGTTAGAGTAGAGTAAGTTATGCTTGGTTAGGCTAGACTAGGTTAGAGTAGGCTAGGCTAGAGTAGGTTATGCTAGGTTAGACTATGTTATGCTATTTCACGCTAGGCTAGGTGCGAATAGGTCATGCTAGGAGATAGTAGCTTAATCTAGGCTAGGGAAGAGTAGGTGAGATAGTAGGCTAGCCTATGCAAGAGTAGGATAGGCTAGAGTAGGCAATGATAGGCTAGGCTAGGCTAGGGCAGTGTAGAGTAGGTTAGGCTAGGTTAGGCTAGGTTACACTGGAGTAGGTTAATGTAGGCCACACTAGTGTAGGATATGTTAGGTTAGACTAGGTAAGGCTAGGCTAGAGTAGGTTAGGCTATGTCATGCTAGGCTGCATGAGAGTAGGTCATGCTAGGAGAGTGTAGCTAAGGCTAGTCTAGGCTAGAGTAGGTCAGAGTAATCTAGGCTAGAGTAGGCTAGGTTAGTCAAGAGTAGGCTAAGTTAGAGTAAATTAGGCTAGGATAGAGTGGGTTAAGCTAGGCTAGACTTCTTTAGGCTAGGGTAGATTAGGTTACGCTAGGTTACGCTAGGTAAAGCTATATTAGGTTAGTCTAGGCTAGAGTACGTTAGGTTAGGCTAGGCTAGAGTAGGTTAGGCTATACTAGAGTAGGTTAGGCTAGAGTAGGCTAGGTTAAGCTAGATTAGGTTAGTCTAGGCTAGAGTACATTAGGTTAGGCTAGGTAGAGTAGGTTAGGCTATACTAGAGTAAGTTACGCTAGAGTAGGCTAGGTTAGGCTGGGCTACAATAGAGTAGGCTAGGGTAGTTTACGATAGAGTAGGCCAGGCTAGAGTAGGCTAGGCTAGCCTAGAGTAGCCTAGAATATGCTACACTAGAGTAGCTATTGTAGGCTACACTAGTCTAGGCTAGAGTAGGCTACACTAGCCTAGGCTAAAGTAGCCTAGAGTGGTCTAGAGTAGGCTATGCTATAGTAGGCTAGAGCAAACTAGGTTAGTCTACACTAGTCTAGGCTACACTAGGATAGGCTAGGTTAAGCCAAAGTAGGCTATGGTTGGCTAGGGTAGGCTAGAATAGAGTAGTTTCAGCAAGGCTAGGATAAGCAAGGATAGGCTAGGTTGCCTAGGGTAGAGTAGGTGAGGGTAGGCTAGGCTAGGCTAGGCTAGGCTAGAGTATGTTAGGCTACACCACAATAGGCTAGGGAAGAGTAGGTTAGGTTATGCTAGGCTAGGCTATGAACGAGTAGGTTAGGACAGGTTAGGTTAGGTTAGGCTAGGCTAGGGTAGGCGAGAGTAGGTTAGTCTAGGTTAGGATAGAGTAGGCTAGGTTAGAGTAGGTGAGAATATTCTAGGCTAGAGTAGGCTAGGCTAAGGTAGGATAGGCTAGAGCAACTTAGGCTAGGCTAGAATAAGTTAGGCTAGGCTAGGCAAGGCTAGTGTAAGTTAGGCTAGGATAGGCTAGGCTACATTAGGTTAGTGTAGGCTAGACTAGGTTAGGGAAAAGTAGGTTAGGTTATGTAACATTAGGCTAGGATAGAGTAGGTTAGGCTAGAGTCAACTAGGGTAAGATAGGCTAGGCTATAATTGAGTAGGTTGGGCTAGGTTAGGCTAGAGTAGGCTATGCAAGACTAGGTTAGGCTATGCTAGAGTAGAATGGACTAGTGCAGACTATAGTAGTCTAGGATATGGTAGAGTATGCTAGGCTATCCAAGGCTAGAAAAGGCTAGGTTAGGCTTGAATAGGCTTGACTAGGCTAGAGTAGGTTAGGCTAAAGTAGTAAAGGTTAGAGTACGCTAAAGTAGGCTAGGGTAGAGCAGGTTAGGCAAGGTTAGGATATAGTAGGCTAGGCTAGAGTAGGCTAGAGTAGGCTAGGCTAGGCTAGGCTAGAGTAGGGCAAGGTAGGGTAGGTTATTCTAGGCTATAATAGGCTAGAGTAGGTTAGTGTGGAGCAGTCTCGGCTGGGCTAGAGTAAGGTAGGCTACGCTAGGCTAGAGTAGGCTAGTTAAGGCTAAGCGAGAATAGGCTATATAAGGCTACGATAGGATAAGCTATAGTAGGCTAGGCTAGGCTAGGGTCTGCTAGAGTAGGGTAGGATACGTTAGAGTAATCTAGGCTTGGCCATTCTAGGCTAAATAGTTAAGAGTAGGCTAGGCTAGGCTACACTAGGCTAAGCTAGGCTAGGCTAGAGTAAGTTAGGTTATGCTATGCTAGGCTAAAGTAGGCTATGCTAGGCTAGGATATGCTACAATATGTAAGGGTAGGCTAGACTAGGTTAGGGTGTGCTAGAGTAGGCTAGGTTATAGTAGGCTAGGGTATAGTAGGTTAGGTTAGGCTCGATTATCTAAGGCTAGGCTAGGCTGGGGTAGAGTAGGTCAAGCTTCGCTAGGCTAGGCCATAATATGTTAGGATATGATAGAGTAGGTTAGTCTAGGCTAGGCTAGCCTAGAGTAGGTTAGGCTAGGGTTGGCTAGGCTAGCATAGGATAGGGTACGGTAGGTCACGCTATGTTAGGCTAGTGTATAGTAGGTTTGGCTAAAGAAGTCTATGATAGGCTATACTAGGCTAGGATAAGCTAGAGTAGGCTAGGCTAGGATAGTGTAGGCCAAGCTAGGCTAGAATAGGTTACATTAGGCTAGTCTAGGCTTGGCTCTAGTAGGCAATGTTAGAGTATTATAGGCCACGGTATGCTAGAGTTTACTAGGCTAGAGTAAAGCAGTCTAGGGTAGGCTAGAGTAGGCTATGCTAGAGTAGACTAGGCTACAGTAGTCGAGGCTAGGATAGAGCACGATAGATTATTCTAGGCGATAGTAGGTTATGCTAGGCCACAGTGGGTTAGGCTATGTGCGACTAGAGTAGGTTAGCTTAAACTAGGGTATAGTATTTTAGGTTAGACTAGGCTAAGCTATGCTAGGTTGCAGTAGCTTAGGATAGAGTAATCCAATGTAGGGTATGGTAGGGTAGAGTAGGTTGGGCTATACGCTATAATAGGTTATTTTAGGCTATAATAGGTTGTAGTAGGGTACACTAGGATAAAGTAGTCTAGGCTAGGCTCGATTAGGCTAAGATAGGCTTTACAAAGCTATAGTACGCTAGGATATATTAGGGTAGAGATAGGGTGTTAATAAACACTTAAATGGAAGTCACAAAATGCTTTTTAAAATGTTATAAAATGATTAGTATTTAGGGTTTGGGGTTTAAGGTTTAGGGTTCATGTTTTAGGATTTAGGGTTTATAAGGACTTAGTAAATTCTTTTAATAAACAGTTAAAAAAAGGTTAAAAAAATATTTTTAAAATGTTATAAAATGCTTAAGGTTTAGGGTTTGCGGTATAGGGTTTATAAGGGTTGAGTAAATGATTTTATTGAACACTTAAATACAAGTTACAATTTTTTTTTTATAATGTTATAAAATGCTTAGAGTTTAGGATTCTAGGTTTGGGGTTTAGAGTTTAGGATTTATAATGCTTTAGTAAATTATTTTGATAAACATTGTAATCAAAGTTACAAAATGATTTTTGAAATGTTATAAAGTGATTAGGGTTTAGGGTTTTTCATTTAGGGTTTGGGGTTTAGGTTTTAGGGTGGTTTAGTGTTTAGGGTTTGTGGTTTATAAGGCTTCAGTAAATGGTTTTAATCAAGGCTTAAATAAAAGTTACAAAATTCTTTTTAAATTGATATAAAATGCTTAGGGTTTAGTGTTTAGGGTTAGGCTTTAGGATTTAGGGTTTGGCCTTTGGGAATTAGGGTTTAGGGTTTATAAGACCTTAGTAAATGCTTTTTATAAAGGCTGAAATGAAAGATCTAAATTCTTTTTAAATTGTTATAAAATTCTTATGGTTTAGCATTTTGGGTTTTGATTTTGGGTTTTAGGTTTAGGGTTCACGGTTTTAGTTCTAGGGTTTATAACACTTTAGTAAATGCTTTTAATAAACAGTTAAATAAAAGATACAAAACGGTTTTTAAAATGTTATAAAATGGTTAGGATTTAGGGTTTAGGGTTTGTGGTTTCGGGTTTAGAGTTTAGTGTTTAGGGTTTATAACACTTGAGTAAATGCTTTTAATAAAGACTTAAACAAAAGTTAGGGACTACTTTTTAAAATTTTATGAAATGCTTAGTGTTTATGGTTTAGAGTTACGGGTATGAGGTTTATTGTTTGGGGTTTATGGTTTAGGGTTTAGGATTTTGAATTTAGGGTTTATAACAATTTCATAAAAGATTTTAATAGATACTTAAATAAAATTTACAAAATTCTTTTTAAAATGTTATAAAATTGTTAGGGTTTTGGGTTTACAGTTTAGGGTTTGGGGTTTAGGTTGTAGGGTTTATGGTTTGGAGTTTAGGGTTTAGGGTTTAAGGTAGAGTAATTAAGGTTTACAAAATACTTAGGGTTTAGGATTTTGTGTTTTAGGGCTTAGGGTTTAGGGTTTAGGTTTTAACGTTTATAACACTTAAGTAAATTCTTTTAATAAACACTTAAATAAAAATTACAATTTTTTTTTAAATGTTATAAAATGATTAGGGTATATGGTTTAGGCTATAGGGTTTAGGGTTTAGGGTTTAAGGTTTATGGTTTAGGGTTTATGGTTTATAACACTTTAGTAAATTCTTTTAATAAACAATTAAATAAAAGTTACCAAACCATTTTTAAAATGTTATAAAATGTTGAGGGTTTAGGGTTTGGGTTTTAGGGTTTAAGGTTTAGGGTTTTAAGTCTAGGGTTTTAGGGTTTAGAGTTTGGGATTTTGGGATTATAACGCTTTAGTAAATGCTTTTAATAAAAATTTAAATAAAAGTTACAAAACACTTTTTAAAATGTTATAAAATATTTAGGGTTTAGGGTTTATAGTTTATGGTTTAGGGTTAGCTGTTTATAGTTTAGAGTTTAGGGTTTAGGGTTTATATCACTTTTGTAAATGTTTTTAGTAAAAACATAAATAAAGGTTACAATTTTTTTTTTTAAATTAATATAAAATGCTTAGGGTTTAGGGTTGAGGGTAAGGAAATTAGGGTTTAGTATTTAGGTTTTAGGGTTTAGGGTTTAGGGTTAAGAATTTGCAGTTTAGGCTTTAGGGATTATGGTTTACGGTTTATAAAACTTTATAAAATGCTTAGGGTTTTAGTTTTAAGATTTTCAGTATAGGGTTTACAGTTTAGGGTTTAGGGTTCATGGTTTCACGTGTATAACACCTTAGTAATTGTTTTAATAAACACTTAAATAAACGTTACAAAACACTTTTTAAAATGTTATCAAATGCTTAGGGTTTTTTGTTTAGGATTTCAGGTTTAGGGCTTATGGTTTAGAGTTTGGGGTTTAGGGTTTAGGGTTTAGGGTTTAGGGTTTAGTGTTTAGGGTGTAGTGATGAACAACCCCACCTTAAGGGGGTATCCATTGCTACATATTACACATAATGCATTCATCCGATGGAGCCTCGGGGAGTTATGAAGAAAAATAAATAAAAGGAAAAAGGTTTATGAAGAAGGGTGGAAAAATAAAGGTCGAGGTATCTCATGTACCATAATTTTCTCCCTGCTACACTCACATACCCACATGTGGTCTTCACTTATTATAGATACACATAAAATTCTTACGGTTTATGGTTTAGGGATTAGGGTTTGGGGTTTAGGATTTATGATCTAGGGTTTATAACATTTTAGTAAATTATCTTAATAAGCACTTAAATAAAAGTTACAAATAGTTTCTAAAATGTTATAAAATTTTTAGGCTTTAGCATCTAGGGTTTAGCGTTTAAAACACTTTAGTAAATTTGTTAATATACACTTAAATAAAAGTTACAAAAAACTCTTTAAAATGTTATAAATTAATTAGGGTTTAGGTTATAGGGTTTATGTTTTAGGGATTAGGGTTTAAGGTATAACACTTTAGTAAATTCTTTTAATAAACACTTAAAAAAGTTACAAAACACTTTTTAAAATGTTATGGAATGCTTAGGGTTTAGGTTTTAGCTTATAACTTATAGGGTTTATGGTTTGGGATTTAGGGTTTAGGGTTTAGTGTTTATAAGATTTAGTAAATTGTTTTAATAAATAGTTAAATAAAACTTACATAACACTTTTTGAAATGTTATAAAAGGCTTAGGGTTTAGTGTTTAGGTTTTTTCAATTTAGGGTTTAGTTTTTATGGTTTAGGGTTTATAACAACTTAGTAAATTTTTTTGATAAAAAATTATGTAAAAGTTACAAAACTCTTTTTAGAATGCTATAAAATGCTTAGGGTTTATGGTTTATAAGACTTTATTAAATTCTTATAATAAACACTTAAATGAAAGTTAAAAAGAACTTTTTAAAATGTTATAAATTACTTAGGGTTTAGGGTTAAGAGTGTAGGGTTTACAAAAATATAGTAAATTATGTTAATAAACACTTAAATAAAATTTATAGATCGCTTTCTAAAATGTTATAAAATTCTTAGTGTTTAGGATTTAATGTTTGGGATTTACGATGTGGGATTTAGTGTTTCAGGTTTACGGTTTAGGTTTTACCGTTTATGGTGTAGGGTTTATGGTTTAGAATTTATAACACTAAAGTTACAAAACCCTCTTCAAAATATTAGAAAAAAAAATAGTGTTTAGGGTTTAGGTTTTATGGTTTATGGTTTATGGTTTAGGGTTTAAGGTTTATGATTTATAACACTTTAGTAAATTATTTTAATAAACTCTTAAATAAAAGTATAAAATGCTTTTTAAAATGTTATAAAATGATTAGGGTTTAGGTTTTAGGGTTTGGGGTTTGGGGGTTTAGGGTTTAGGGTTTCAGGTTTATGGTTTAAGGTTTATAACACTTTAGTAAATACTTTTAATAAACACTTAAATAAAAGTTACAAAACACTTTTTAAGATGTTGTAAAATTCTTAGGGTTTAGGTTTTAGGGTTTATAGCACTTTAGTAAATGCTCTTAATAAACACCTAAATAAAATTTAGAAAATACTTTTTAGAATATTGCAAAATACATAGGGTTTAGGTTTTAGGGTTTCTGGTGTAGCATTTGGGGCTTAGAGTTTGGGTTTTATAACACTATACTAGATTATTTTAATAAACACTTACACAAAAGCTACAAAATTATCTTTAAAATGTTATAAAAAGATTAAGCTTTATGGTAGAGGGTATAGGGTTTGGGGTTTACAATTCATGGCTTAGGTTTTAGGGTTTATAACAATTTAGTAGATTATTTTAATAAAAAGTTAAATAAAAGTTACAAAAAACTTTTGAAAATGATATAAAATACTTAGCGTTTAGGGATTAGGGTTTATAACACTTTAGAAAATGCTTTTAATAAACACTGAAATTAAAGTTACAAAATACATTTTAAAATGTTATAAAATCATTAGTATTTAGGGTTTGGGGTTTGGGGTTTACGGTTTAGGGTTCACGTTTTAAGATCTAGGGTTTATAAGGATTTAGTAAATTCTTTTAATAAACACTTAAATAAAATTTAAAAAACTCTTTTTAAAATGTTATAAAATGATTAGGGTTTAGGGTTTAGCTTTTAGGGTTTGGGGTTTAGGGCTTAAGGTGGTTTAGCGTTTAAGGTTTATGGTTTATAAGACTTTAATAAATGGTTTTAATCAAGGCTTAAATAAAAGTTTCAAAATTCCTTTTAAAATGATATAAAATGATCAGGGTTTAGTGTTTACGGTTTGGTCTTTGGGATTTAGGGTTTAGGGTTTATAAGACCTTAGTAAATGCTTTTGATAAATACTTAAATAAAAATTCCAAAAGGCTTTTTAAGCTATTATAAAATGCTTAGGGATTTGGGTTTTGATTTTGGGTTTTAAGTTTAGGGTTTATAACACTTTAGTAAATGCTTTTAATAAACACTTAAATAGAAGTTACAAAACGGTTTTAAAATGTTATAAAATGCTTAGGATTTAGGGTTTAGGGTTTAGGGTTTTAGGTTTTGGGTCTAGAGCTTAGTGTTTAAGGTTTATAACACTTGAGTAAATGCTTTTAATAAAAAATTAAATAAAAGTCACAAACTTCTTTTTGAAATGTTATAAAATGCTTAGTGTTTCTGGTTAGGGTTAAGGGTTTGAGGTTTATTGTTTGGGGTTTAGAGTTTAGGATTTAGGGTTTTGAATTTAGGGTTTATAAAACTTTGGTAAAAGCCTTTAATAAACAAATAAGTAATATTTAGGAAATGCATTTTAAAATGTTATAAAATGCTTATCATTTAGGGTTTATGGTATATGGTTTGGAGTTTGGGTTTTGGGGTTTAGGTTTTAAGGTTTATAACACTTTAGTAAATAATTTTAATAAACATTAAATAAAAGTTACAAAACACTCTTTAAAATGTTATAAAATTATTAGGGTATAGGGTTTGGGCTATAGGGTTTATGGTTTATAACACTTCAGTACATTCTTTTAATAAACACTTAAATAAAAGTTAGAAAATCAATTTTAAAATGCTAAAAAATGTTGAAAGTTTAGGGTTTAGGGTTTAGCATTTTAAGTCTAGGGTTAAGGGTTTAGAGTTTAGGGTTTAGTGATTATAACACTTTAGTAAATGCTTTTAATAAACATTTAAATAAAAGTTACAAAACACTTCTTAAAATATTATAAAATACTTAGGGTTTAGGGTTTACAGTTTAGGGTTTAGGGTTAGGGGTTTATTGTTTAGAGTTTAGGGTTTAGGATTTAGGGTAAGAAGGTTAATTTTCTTTCTTTCTTTATTAAATTTATTTTATATTAATTATTTACATTTTTAAAATTTAAATCAAATATTTTTTTTAATTAAATATAAGTAATTATATAATTTTAAATATTTATACTTATCTAAAATAATTAAATTAAAAAAATACTATCACTCTTACAATTCTTACATTTTCTAGTATGTTTAAACGAAAACCAATTCCCTTTTTTGTGCCAACAAATATGTGAGTATATTTGATAATATTACAGATATTGACCGCGGAGAAGTTAATTTTCCTTATTTTATTATTATATTATTTTTTTTCCGGATTATAATGAACTATTATAAAATATTATAATTGCTATTAAAATAGTATTTAATATTTACTATAATAAAATAAAGTTATGAATATTCACATTATAAATTTAAGTTCATTTATTATTTTAATCATTTTTATTTTTGTTTGCTAAGTTGTGTGAGTATTTAACATGGATTTATTTTCATGGAGTTTTGAATGGCTGATATTCACATCATGAAGTGATTTAACAATATATCTCACTAGCATTTATTCTACCCCCACTGCAATTAATTATATTCATTTAAGAATAGTAATATAATTTGTTATATTTTGCACTGCCCATGAGTGATAGAATAGACATTGACATGGTGTTGTCCTTATTAGCATTTGTTACCAATGACCAATGACAAACAATGTACCTCACCCCACCCTTCTCTTGCCTCTCTCTCTCCCCCCTAACTCTCTCCTTCCACCCCTATATCCCTCTCTATTCCTATATCTCTCTGTCCACCTCTCAGTCACTCCCTCTCTCACCTATTACTATTGTAATCCAACCCACTCTCCCTCTACCTCTTGCACTTCTCCTCTCTCCCTCCCCTCTTTATCTTGTGATATCTCTATCCCACTACTCTCTTTGTGCCACCTTCCCTCCTTCTCCCTCTCTCTATACATGTGATACTCTCTCTACCTCTCCTCCTCTCCCTCTTTATATACATCTTTCTCCCTCTCCCTCACCTCTTTATATCCCTCGATCTCCCTTTCCCCCCATATTTCTCTCTCTCACCCTCTCATTCTCTCTCTCCCCTTCTTCTTCTTCCCCCCTCTCTCTCTCCCCACTTCCCCCTCTTCACATCCATCTCTCCTCTCTCTCTCTCTCGCCACCTCTCTTTTACACTCTCTCTCTTTATCTATCCCTACCTGCCTTTCTCCCTCACATTCCCTCTATCTTCCATCCATCCTTGCATCCCTTCCCATCACCCCTAACTCTCTCCCTCTCTCTCCCCCCATTATTTGCAATCTCTCCCTCCTCTCTCTCCCCATTTTCTGATCTCACTATCTCTCTCTCTCACACACACAAGCACAACCAATATATCCCATTATCTCTCCATCTACCCTTCTCTCTCCCCTCCCCCTCTTTCTCCCTTTCACTCTCTCCCTCTCCCTCTCTGCCTGTCATACTCTCTCTCTCTCTCTCTCTCTCTCTCTCTCCCTTTGTTTTTGTCTCTCCATTTCACCCTCTCCCTTTCCCTCTCTCTCCCTACCTCTCTCTCTCTCTCTCCTTCTCCCTTTGTTTTTGTCTCTCCCTCTCACCCTCTCCCTTTCCCTCTCTCTCCCTACCTATCTCTCCCTCCTCTCTTTCCTTGAAATTATTTAATCCCACCTCCCACAGACTCTCTCCCCTCCTCCGCCCCCCAAATATCGCTCTCCATATCCCTCTCTGCCCCACTTTCATTTTGTCCCCCGCACTCTCCCACTCCCCCTCTCTCAACCATCCTCTCCCTCCCCACCTTTCTCTCTCTCTCACCCTACTTTGTCACTCTCTCCCTCCTTCCCCTCTTTGTCCCCATTTCATGATATCCCTATCTCTCTCTCTCACACACACAAGCACACCCAATATCTCCCATTATCTCTCCATCTACCCTTCTCTCCCCCCTCCTCTTTCTCCCTTTCACACTCTCTCCCTATCCCTCTCTCCCTATCGTACTCTCTCTCTCTCTTTGTTTTTGTCTCTCCCTATCCCCCTCTTGTTTTCCCTCTCTCTCCCTGCCTCTCTCTCCCTCCTCTCATTCCCTGACAATCTTCCGTCCCACCCCCCACATGCTCTCTCCCATCC
>APFE031047943.1:0-13577 GCA_000404065.3 Pinus taeda | reverse complement strand
CATATGTTTCCATCTCATCTCCTCCGTCAGCAAGGCTGAGACTATTTCATCAAACTGCAAAGCAGTTGCATTGCTACCTATTGCAATAACCAGACTATCCCACGAGTCTGGTAGAGAACACAACAAACTGATGCACTTATCTTCATCTGAAATTTTAATATCAACAGATAATAACTGACTTACCACAGTATTAAATGCATTCGGATGCTCTGTCACCGAGTCTCCATCTTTCATCCTCAGGTTATACAGCTTTTTCCGTAGGAACAATTTATTCACCAGAGACTTAGATTGGTACAAAGTCCCTAACTTGTCCATAAAGCCTTCGTCGTAGCTTCCCCTGATACATTCAACAATACTGAATCTGAGACACACAATCGTATTGTGCTCTTTGCCTTCCGATCCAACTTCTTCCATTCTTCATCGTCACTCCCGTTGGTTTAGTACCCGGATCTACCGCGATCCACTGATCTTTATCCACCAACAGATCCTCCATCTTGAGTTTCCACAACTCAAAACTCTGACCATTGAACTTCTCAATCTCTATCTTTCCGCTGCTCGCCATCTTCTTTCACCACCAGAATCGATCTCGCAGATCTCCCACTGAACAGGGTCTACCACAGGCCCGAGCGAAACCCCTTAGCAGCAAAGGCGTCCCCTTGAAGCCAAAACAACTCTGATACCAAATGAAGGTTTTAACCCTGTACATAAATTACCTGCATATGAATTCTAAAACAAAGAAAATAAACAATGCAAGAGCATAACACATAAAACACATATGCACAAAGATTTTCCCCTGGATCCCAAAACTGGGATACTAGCTTGATTTTTCATTATGTTCCATTCAATGTTACAATACATATTTATACATGTCGAACCATCCAATACAATGGACCGAAAACCATCGCGTCCAAAACCATGGACCGAAAACCATGGACCGAAAACCATAGGTTGGTTTTCCCAACCTAATATAGGGTCAAATTTTTTTTTTCCCGGGGCGCTGCCCCGGACCTCGTAGAAGGGGGCTACCTGCCCCCCTCAAACCCCCCGAACAAGGGGGGCTACTGCCCCCCCTGTGACCCCCCCGCTGCGTAATCGGCGCAACGAAGGGGGGTCTCTGCCCCCCCTCTAACCCCCCGATTCACTACGTGGGTTAGTCGTGGAAAGAATATAACACAACCGAACATTGGGGCTTGGCTGCCAGGTGTGCAGTGCCTCACCTAGGTGTGTAGCATCTATGTAATTTAACACTGAGAATGATTGCCAGGTGCGTAGTGCCGACCTTAGATGCGCAATGTCGTTTTGCACACCACTTTTGGAGGTTTTCCTAGAGTCCAAATTGGGTGTGGGATAGCTCGTTGGAAAGCTTGTCAAGTCTACTATCTAGAACATCTTGAATGTTTCAATTTGGAGTTCATTTTCCCTGTAAAAATTCCAATCTCCTAAGACTGGTCAAAATGTGTAGAATGAGGTTGCCAAATGCATAGTTTTGTTGCAGTCAACTTTTTGAAGGTGTTCCTAAACTCCAAATTGAGCTCATGATAACTTAGTGGAAAGATATTTATGTCTACTTATCATTTGACTCATCATGCAAGTCATTTGGTCATTCCAGCGAGGAAAAATTTTGATTTTACCAAGGTCACTCTAGAGGTGCATCAACCCTCCTGAGGCAAATGATGTTTTCAACATTTGTCCTAAACCATGAAACCTGTGTAAAAATTGAAAGAGGTTTTTCTTCTTAGGGCAATGATGAATAAAACCTATCGTGATATGTGGAACAGGGGAATTGTAGAAATGAAGGGAAATGAAGGGGATAAGGGGCTTCTAAGTTCTTGAGAAAATTTTGGAAAATAGGGAGGGATGCTAGGAGGTAGGGGAAAGTGGAATTTCAAATATTGAGTGAGGGGAAGGGGTCCAAAAGGGCAAAACACAGGCCTAGCCTAGAAAATTGTCAAATTGTAGCAATAAACTAGGGTTTGTGGGAAAATGATAAATTTGAGGGATATCAATGATGGGAAGTGCTTAAGAAGGTATATTAAGGATAGGGGAAGGTATATGAACATTAGGATACAATTTTTGTTGATGATTTGACCATCCAAGAGAAATTACCTTCAAAACCATAGGAGAGGGAAATGAGCCTTACCTAAGTACAAATGAAGCATGAACAAGGTGTAAAATGACCCATTGGAACCTGAAAGGATGATAACAACTTTTTGAATGATGGTACACTCAACCGAATGGTGACATGGACTGACACTTGGAAAACTTTGAAAGGAGTGAAAACAAATCCTAGACCTAATACCTAGTGACCAAATTTTACTTGAAGACTCACTGAAATGACAAAATTTGATTTTGACACCCTAAGACCCCTTTGTAAGAGCATGTTTGATCGCTGGTGGAAGGCTTTCAAAGACTTACACTAAAATTGGCTCCATTGGGGATGGTAGCTCCTTGGAGATGCCAAGAACATCGTAGACCAAGTAGCCTTATCCATTGGGCATGGAGTCAAAAACCCAAGCTGAAATTACATGACTGAAAACTAACAACTTGACAATACAAACTGACTTTTACTCAACTAAAAATTGACTCGTTACTAAAACACAACTGACAAACTAGAAAATATGCTCAAAATGGAGCTTATTCAATAAAACCTACCCTAACTTCTCCATTCATTACCTGATCAAGTGAAATGAAACAACCAATGCAACCAAGTAAGCAATCTAGCTGCTGTTTGAATTCTCTGCAAGTGCTTGGTTATGAACAACAAGAGAGAACTACTGAAAGGCAACTCCCATGAAAACTTGTAAGCAGATCCATTGAATAATATGGATTCTCTATTTGACTCCAAAAATACTGCATAAGGATCTTGAAATTCATGTGCACTGGGGCTCACCTCATCCAATATATTACTTTTCTTCTCCTTGTACCATGAATGCAAACTTTCATCTAAGCTTTGTCACAAGACTCCTGCTGAAAATGTCAAAGAAACCAGCTACCAGATCAAATTTGTATCAATACTTGTTACAAGCTCATAGGTAGCTAATGGAGAAGGACTTTAACTGCAGACATCATCCAACATATTAGCTATTGGATCATGAAAAACTTGAAGAGACTGTTGCAATCCATTTTCTATTGGTTCTAATGGCATTGCATGATTTTGTATAGGTTGCTCATTTAAAGATATACTATGCAAATTTCCATTCAAAAACTGAAATGATTCAAAACAGAATGGTACAGAATTGTCTTGCATCATTTGATCATATGTTCCAGCTTCCAAGTCTTCATCTGCAACTTGACAATCAATGGCATTCGAGGGCTGCAAATCTGGATATGAGAAGTCTTGAACAAGGATTTCATTTCCCTCAAGATGGTCCAGATTATAACTCATCGACGGTTGATTTCTGATTGCATGAAAGTTGTCTCTGATGAACTGAAACAAAGAAAAACAAAAAGGCAAAGATCCTTCACTTCAACATTTGCTGCACTTTCCTCCTCACTTCCATAGCTGATATGCATTGGCTGATCACTATATTCAAGCTGCTGAAAGTGAACTTCCTCCTTCCACAAACCAGCTGTTGATTTGTCTACAAGATTAGCTTATGTTTGGAGAACATAATCATCATCGTACTGATAAAACCTAGGGAAATCATCAGTATAAAAGACATCATCGAGCATACATTTCATATCAATATATCTCTCTTCTCCAAGATGATCTATAAAACAATCATTATCAGATCTATGACAACTGGGATAAGAAAGAAAATGTTTTGGATCAGCCACTTGTTTTTCTTCAATCAACGATCCATTGTCTTGACATCATACTCCTTCCTTGTGGTGATATTTTTCATCATCTCTTCCACTACCCTTACCAAAATGTCGAGCTTTACCTCTAAAGATGTCGATTCCTCTGTATCTATGTTCTTCCTCTCTTCTTCCTTCAACTTTACCCTTCTGATCAACAAATTAGCCTCTACATCTACTACATTGTTCTGCATCTCTTCAAGTGTTGCAAGGTTCCTTTCCCTTAGCTAAAACTCCATTTTCGGATCAAAGGCATCCAGGTAGTGCAAGAGAGCGGATCCAAGAGGAGGTCTTACATTAACCAGCATCAAAAAATAGACTTGGTTAAACCTGGTAGAAAACTATTGTACTGTCTCCCCTGGCAGTCTTTTCAGCTGGTTATACTCTTCTAGAATCAAGAAAGGGTTTTATCTGACCACCCACTTGTTGAGGAAAAATTTGATGAACTGCTGGAAATCTGAGATGCTCACATTAGGCAGGGTTTTGGACCAACTCTTGACTTTGCCTTGCAAAGAAAGAGAAAAAAGCCTAATACTAACATCCTCTTCATCAATTTCATTAAGGTTAAGAAAAGACAAAATTCAGTCAATGTCTCTTAGTAGTGATATTGTCACAGTCACCATCAAATCTTGGTAGATATAGGTAATGATTTTTAGGGAAAGCATGGGATATGGGAGGTAAAATCATAGGCTTGTATCCATATGGAATTTTACGAGGTATAGGAATATGTACAGAAGGTGTAGAATCAGTCTTGGTCTCTTGAGGCTCATCAGTTTGAAGACAATCATCATAAGATTCGGAGGAAGGGTCTTGATCAAGATCAAAGGCACGTGAATGTTTTGTATTCCCAATCTTCAAAGCGAAAGAATCAAATGTAGATCTAGGATCTCTTCTCAAATAGAGTATACTTCATAAAGCCTTCTTGACATTCTCGGGAAAAGAGAAGAAATAATTTATAACAAAGAATATAATGTCTTGGATGAAATTCCAACTTGAATAATTGATCTTTCCATATTGTCCTTTCATGTTTTTGCTGGTCAGGTTCATCCTCCAATGGAGCTCTTGGATCTGATCTCGAAACTGATTTAGAGTCGCCAGGTGAATGATTTCAGCCTTCTTGTGTCTAATCGTTGTCGACCATCAACAACCAGATCTAAACTTGATACATTTTACTGAGGAACATAAAACTACTTCCCTAGTATTGTCGCCACTATGTTAGAGCCTAGATTGACCTTAGGCTAAATTGAAGCAATTCTAGGTTAACTACAAACCACGCTTCACCTACTAGCTAGCCCTACCAGGTCAGGAGAGGGCTCTCTCCTTGTGAATCTCAGTCAAGATGACTAAATCAGATATGGATTTTAGGCTATGTATAGTAGCTCTAGGGTTTTTGATTGATTTTGTTGGTTTTGTTGCTAGATCAAATGGAGCCAGGCAGTTTTGGGTCCAGGAAATCAAGTCAGGATGCAAGGTGTTATATGGGGCAAGGTAGGTAGGTTCTTTGGCACTTGAAATTGAGAGAAATGAGAGGTCTAAGACTGGTGAGGAGCTGAGGAGGGCATGTGAAGATCATGTATCCTTCTCAAACAGTAGAAAACATAGAAAACTGAATGGCTTCCCAAGGCAGAGCACTGTAAACAATGAATTCCACTTATCTATCTTGATATCATTCAACTAGAAGCAATGAATTAGATTGTGGCATACATAAAACATGTGAAAAAATGATAACAGAAGAAGAAACTATGCAAAAACACCATACCGCAAGTATCCCATAAAAATAGCTACAAATCCTTGTTTATTTCCTTGCCAAACTGCTGATAAAGGTGTACAATGTAGCTTAGAGCATCCAAGAGAGTCCAACCTCACCCAATGACCAAGAAAACACATAATATAGACATACAAACTGCTTATTTTGACCTTCAGGGGTCTAATCCATGAGAAGAGGGGTTGTTTCAACCATTTCCCAACTAAGAATTGGAATATAGGCAGTCAAACAACTTGCCTCTATAAGTATGGAAACTGATTCATTGACCCCCAAACCACCTCAAACTGATGAATCTACCCTCTAAGATCATTTCATAATTACATATACATAGAATATCATTAGTTACAATAATAAATTCATCTATGAAGAGAGAAAAAGTCAACTTGCAGAGAAACTAGGTGAAAATTGGAATTTTTGGGCAAACTGGTTCTATGCGCGGCGTCACTGGCCAGGGGCATAGCGCCGCTTCACAACCACGTTTGGAGGCTTTTCCCTTAGCCCCATTGAGCCCAATATAGCTCATTGGAAAGGTATTCTTGTCTAGTTTCTGGAACAGCTTGAATTTTTGCATTTAGAGGTCATTTCCCCCCTCAAAAGTGAAGCTCCCAAGGCTGCTTCTGTGTGTCCAAAAAGAGACAGAGGGGTCATGTTTTGGTAGTTTTTTGCCCTTTTGGTTAACTATATTTGATCCAAAATTGCTGAGATTTTTTGGGTTTGATGCTCTCATCATGCTGAATCTAGATATATAAGCCATTCCTCCAAAAAGTCCTCCAGTGAAAAGTGCAGTGCCGGTGGCGCTACACACCTAGGGCAATTTTCTGTGTTCAAAATTTCAAAATTTGAAAATGACAAAAATTTATCAAAACTTGCCCAGATTTGACATAAGGCACCACCATTAGTTGCTTTGATGGACTAGTGAGGCTTTAGCCAAGATTTTCAACTTTTCTTGCGCCTTTTTGCTCCTTAAGGCCTTCCTCAACCTAGCCTTAAGCTTCCTCATTCTTATGTTGCAGATCTTGTTGCAAGTCATGTAGTGGTAGGCCATGTGGTGAAGCATCTTCTTGTCTTTGTTGGGCTTCTCAATCAGCCCCTCAAGGTGTATATTAACCCTCTCAAGAAAAGTTTCCCTATCATTCTCAATCTCTTGTTCAATTGAAGTCAACTTGACCTTAGCCTTCTTGGCCTTTTGCCTGTTTTGTTTTGACTATTTCCAGCTCCATGAGGACTTGCTTGTCACTCAGTTTCTTGTTTTCCTATTCCAAATACCTAATGATGAAATTAGCCCTCTCAAAGTTATCTGACAAGGATTGTATTTTAGCCTCTTGTTCCTTTATGATCATGTCTTTGACAGTCTTTGGATCTTGAGCTTCCAAATCAATGATGTCAACTCCTTGATGAGTAAAATGTTGCCGTGACTCCTCATGATCAACAAGATTGAAATCTCTTTCCTGCTCATCACTATGATCCTTCTCTTGCATCTTTTTCTTGCCCTTGCTTTTGCCCTTGCTTTGCTGCTTATGTCTCTCCATGGAATTATCACTGAGTTTTTCCTCTTCAAGCTTGTATTCACTGTCTCTTTCCATTTTTTTTATAGTTGTGATCACTTGTGGTGAATGAAGAGACAGGGTGGATGAATGAAAGATGAGTATGAAGAGATTTTATGGATGAGTAGGTGAGAGTGAATAGGAGTTTGAATGGGATTTAGGGAGTGAGTAGGGTTTGGGGATATTGTAGGGTTTAGGGATGTATGTGTAGGAATTTACAGGGTAAGTTCCTCAGACAGAAAACCAAAGGACACCGCTCACAAACAGATCACAGATCAATACACTAGTATTTTTGACGTGGTTAAAACCCTCAAAGAGAGAAACAGTCCACGACCTGAGCCAACGCGACCACTTCAGGCAATTTATTAATAAAAGAATGAAAATTTACATAAGCTTCTCTCATGAAAAGTTAACCTACAAATGACCCTCCATGCTCTTTAAATAGAGATCATGGACCAATCGGGTGTTAAGCCACGGATCAAGTGTCGGTAATACCGAGGAGAGAATGAACCATCGGATCACTAGATATCGTGATCATTAGATTGTAAGTTACAAAAGTACATAGTAAAAAAACACACTTTACCTAACTCTATACTAGACCAAGTTATACTTAACTATTTCCTATGTGTCGGAATATCCTAACATCCCCCCTTAAGAACAACTTGGGATAGGATTGAAGGATTTACAAATATGACACAATGGGAGAAGGAAGGAGGCACTAGAGCCTATCCCCCCTTAGTGACAACTTCCTGAACTCCAACCATAAATCAAAGTTTAGTAAACTTCGCCTCTGTGAGAGCCTTTGTAAAGATGCCTGCAACTTGATCATCTGTTCAACAATATTGCACTTCAAGAACATGGTCATGAGTGAGCTTTCTGATGGAGTGCATGTGCAGTTCAATGTGTTTGCTACACTGATGTTGGACTGGATCTTTGCATAGTTGAATGGAATTTTGATTATCACACCAAAGTGTAGTCGGGTGCTGCTACTGAAAGCCAAACTTTGATAGGATCTGACAAAGCCACAAGGATTCCTTACTAGCTTCTACGACACCACAATACTCTACTTCTGTTGAAGAAAGAGAAATGGCACCTTGTTTCTTGCAAGCCCATGTAATAGGTCCTGAACCAAGAGTGAACACATAACCTATAGTAGACTTTCGATCATCAGGGTCACCAGCCCAGTCAGAATTAGTAAAACCAACCAATAGAGGAGATGCTTCGGCACTGTAATGAATCCCAAACTGAATTGTACCTCGAACATAACGAAGTATTACTTTAGCTTATTTCCAATGACTTTCATGTGGGTTTTGCATAAACCGAGCAACAAGGCCAACAAAAAAGGAAAGGTCAGGATGAGTATGAGTTAGATACAAAAGTTTGCCTACAAGTTGACAGTATAAGGTAACATCAACTTCAGGGGAAGTACAAGTGACGGAAAGTTTGTCTCCAGACTGAAAGGGAGAAGGGGCTGGCTTATAGTCTTCCATGTGAAAATGGCGTAGAATATCACAAGCATACTTGGACTGGGAAAGGGAAATACCTTCCTTGGATTGCAAGACTTGAAGACCGAGAAAATAATGTAAGTGTCCTAAGTCTGTCATTTCAAACTTCTTTTTTAAGGCTGGACTTCACATGGTTGATAAGGTTGGGATCACTACCAGTGAGGATAAGATCATCAACATAAAGAACAAGAATGATAAGAGACTTGCCCACTTTCTTGGTGTAGACAGTATTGTCAGAATGACACCTAGAAAAGCCAGATTCTAAAATAAAGCTATCCATTTTGGCATACCAAGCCCGAGGAGCTTGCTTGAGACCATAAAGGGATTTCTTAAGCTGACATACAAGGCTGGTGTTTGTTTGTATAAAGCCAATAGGTTGTTCCATATAGATTTCTTCATGCAAGTCCCCATGCAAGAAGGCATATTTGACATCCATCTGATGGACTTCCCATTTGAAAGAGATAGCAAGGGAAAGAACAAGGCAGATAACGTTCATTTTGGCAACATGGGAGAAGGTTTTAGTATAGTCAATGCCGTCAACTTGTGAAAATCCCTTAGCAGCAAGACGAGCTTTATGTTTATCAACTTTCCCATCTGGACCATACTTGGTTCTGTAAACCCATTTGCATCTAACAAGTTTTCGTCCCTTTGGTAGAGGAACAAGATCCCATGTATCATTCTCCAATAATGAACGATATTCTGCATTCATAGCTGCTTCCCAATCTGGATGGCCTGAAGCTTCTGCAAAGGTGTCAGGATCATAATTTGCTGAAGCTTGAGCCAATAAAGAAGAGGCTCTATCGAACTGAGAACATGTACGTCGTTGATCTATAGGATCACCGACAAGATCACCGGCTGCATCTCGAGTAGTACGAATCCATTTTGGAAGCTGAGGAGCTAAAGGAGGATCTTGACAAGGTGGGGGAGGATTGTCATCCTCACTTTCATCATCTGAAGAAATATTTTCAAAAGTAGAAGAGATAGAGAGAGGTGGCACATCCGTCAAACTAGGCTCGTAGGCCGATATATTTTCACCAAACTTTACATCTCTTCTAATGATAACATTTTTGGACTTAAGTGGAATAAGTCTATATCCTTTGACATCTTCAGAATATCCAACAAAAATACATTTTTCACTCTTAGGTTCTAAAGCTTTATGTTTCTCATCTGGAATATGGGCCCATGCTTCACTTCCAAAAACACGAAAGTGACTCACATCTGGTTTAATTGAGCTCCATGCTTCTTCTGGAGTGATATTCTTTAAAGCCTTAGTAGGAGTGCGATTGAGTATGTAATTTGCACAGTTAATTGCTTCTGCCCAATAGTTAAGACTAAGTTCTTTAGATTGAAGCATACAATTAGCCATTTCCTTAAGGTGCGATTTTTCCTTTCAGCTACACCATTTTGTTGTGGAGTATATGGAACAGTATGTTGCATTTGAATTCCATTTGCGGTGCAAAAGTTGATGAATGTATTTTTAACATATTCTCCACCATTATCAGTTCTTAGCTTAAGAATTTGATGTCCGATTGTTTTTCAACAAAGGCTTTGAAGGCCAAAAATGTGTTAAATACTTCGCTCTTGAGTTTTAAGAAGTATACCCAAGTGCGTCTGGAGAAATCATCAATGCAAGTTAAGAAATACTTGCAGCCAGAGAATGAAGCAACAGGAAGTGGACCACATAAATCACTGTGCACAAGCTGTAAAGGGGCTGAGGCGTGCCAAGAGGCACTTTTTTCAAAACTGTCCCGATGATGTTTTCGTACACATCCGGAACAAACACCATCTCTGCAAGATACCATTGGAAGACCTGTCACCATATTTTCTTTACATAGATTCTGAAGGGAGCGATAGTTTAAGTGACCAAATCGCTCATGCCAAAGTTTGCTCACTTCATCGTTATGAGAAACAAATACCGAGAGAAGAATTGATGACCCAAAGTTGTGAAACTTATACAACCTTGTAGAATCATCAACAACGCTAGTAGCTAAAATCTGTCTAAGATCTCTTAGGTCCTTAATTACAACATCATGAGGTGAAAATTCAATGATTTTACCGTCACCTGAATGAGTTATCTGATATATAGATAGAAGGTTGCAGGATAAGGTTGGAACACTTAATACATCATTAAATTGAACATTGTCTATATGAACAGTTCCAGTTCCTACAACACTAAGAGATCTATCATCACCAACATATATATTTTTGGTGTTACAATCATTTAAAGAAGAAAACATGGCTTTGTTTTGTGCCATATGATAAGAAGATCCAGAATCAATGAGCCACTCATGCAAATGAGAGGAAGAAGATACATTTAGTGCTCCAAATGGATGTTATGCTTCTTCATTGCTGCTTCCAAGGCTTCCATCTTCTTAAATCATTTGGATTCTATGTGGCCATCTCGATTACAAAAGTGGCAATGTCTATTAGTCTTATTCCATTTGTTTTTATTTGCCTTATCATTTTGTTGAAATGATTTTTCATTTTGAGGCTAAAATTGCTTAGGAGCCTTTTTTGGTTTAGGAACATTCCTTTTAGGATACAACTTCTTAGGATTCTTTGAATTTGGGTGCTGCTGGGCGGCTAACTCTTTCTTAGAAGAGTTTCCAAGATTAAGAAGACCAAGATGTAAGAGTTTTTCTTTTTCTCTTATTAAAGAATCACAAAAAAAATCAAAGGAAGGGGACTTGTAGGCTTGTCATTGAGAAATGAAGGCTTCTCTTGTAGAATGGAAGGTGGACACAAACACAGAGTAGGCTGGTCCCAACTTAGTAAGAATGGAATAGATAAGGTTACTATCTTTTTTCTTAACCTTAACACCCTCCAAGAGAAGTCTAAGGGTCTTGAACTTGGACAAAAAATATTCAATGCAAGAAAAATTATTGGGGTCCAATGTAAGCAACTCATTTTCAAGTTGATGGGCTTTAAGTTCATTTTTAATTCCAAAAACTTTAGTAATTTGTTTCATTGCTTCATCAGGAGTATCAATTTCTGCAATATGGAATCTAAGATCTGGAGAAATAGACATCCCTATCAACCCCCGTGCCTGATCTTGCCTATTTTCCCATTTAGCTGCCTTATCTTCATCTTTCGGTTTGGTTTCTTGGTCTGAGGCTATTCTGTAGGGACCTTTACTTCTAGGTAAATCCACAATGTAGGACCACCATTGGAAGTAGTTGGTGCTGTCAATAATAACTTGGCATGGACTTTCCATTTTAAAAAAAACTAAAGCAATAGATGCTAAAACTAAGTGTTCCAGTGGAAAGATCTCAAAAAATTAGGCTGGTTAAAAAAAACGGCTCTGAAAACGGCTTCCGGATGAAGAAGTTATGGCTTGTTGAAGAAAATTTGATGAATATGCCAACGAAGTGCGGGAATGTGCGGAAATGAATGATAATGTTAAAAAAATTTGTCCCTTTCCAAACTTAATCTAATTAGCTCAACAAAAAGAATACTTGAACTCAAGACCTCTACTCTCATAAAGTAGCTTTGGACCAAGTGAGCTAAACTAAAAGTTTAGTAATTTTTGGAAACGAGGAAGGTGTTTTTTTTTTTTTTTGGTCACTAAAGCTTTGGGTTGTGTGCTTACTTGAGAAAGCTCTTTTTCCCTACAAAAGAAAGAACACAACACCCAACACGGACATACAAAAAAAAAACCTTACGGCTTGAAGTTAGCTTTAGCCGAAAAATAAATATTTTCCTCAATGTTTCTGATTTTTCGAGATCACATTAAGGCTCAGCAAAAAAGAGCATACGCATGAGAAAAATCCTTCCTCTCTGTTTCTGATTTGCCCAGATCACACAAAGTCACGGGGCAAAGAGCAGACGCAGAAATGAAAAGTATAGATCCGGTAATAAAAAAGAGCTAAATAAACCGAAATAAACAAAGAGGAAATAACTAGAAACTGCAAATAAACATTGTATACTTCCAGATCTTAAAAATGACGTAGCTAGGGCTACCAGAAACCTTTTCGCGTGAAACGAAAGGGGTTCCTCACTGGAACAGATGCTCCTAACATAACAGAGTAGTCCTCTCGGCTCGAAAGCAGTCAGAAACAGTACATCGAGGAAACGACAGTCGGATGCAGTTCTACCGGCTTCAGATTTGGATCACCAACGGACGCAGCCCTCAAATAGCTCTGATACCATGTAGGAAATTATAGGGTAAGTTCCTCAGATAGAACACCAAAAGACACCACTCAAAAATAGATCAAAGATCAATACACCTATATTTTGATGTGGTTAAAACCCTCAAAGAGGGAAATAGTCCACGACCTGAGCCAACACGGCCACTTCAGGCAATTTATTAATAAAATAATGAAATTTTACATAATCTTCTCTCAAGAAAAGTTAACCTACAAATGACCCTCCATGCTCTTTAAATAGAGATCGTGGACCAATCGGGTGCTAAGCCATGGATCAAGTGTCAGTAATACCGAGGAGAGAATGAACCGTCCGATCACTACATATCGTGACCGTCAGATTGTAAGCTACAAAAGTACATAGTAAAGAAACACACTTTACCTAACTCTATACTAGACCAAGTTACACTTAACTATTTCCTATGTGTCGGAATATCCTAACAAATAGTTCCTTTTATCATATGGGTGAATTTGAATGCATGATAAATTTACTTTTAACAAAAACATTTACCACATTAAAATTCCAAATTAGGTAAAATATTAAACATATTTACTCAAGTTTACTAAATCCAATATCATCTCTTAAATCAAAGGAAAAAGATTAATTCATCACAAAGAATTGGAAATACTGCTCCAAAATCTTTTAATATTTCACTTAATTAAATATTTGTAAAATGAATCTTTAAAGGGAAAAACCATATCCTATGAATATATTAAAGTATTTAAAGACATAAATATTTCCACAACAAAGTTCTAATATTTGAAAATATTAATTTGATGTAGTTTTATTATAAATTTTGTTATCATGCCATAAAAAAATTAT
>APFE031047935.1:0-11370 GCA_000404065.3 Pinus taeda | reverse complement strand
CATTTAAGAATCAACTGGACGAACGGAACCTCCTTTTCCATTTCTAGATTTTTTTGAGAACTTTAATGTGTCGATGGCAAGTCATTTAGATTCAAATGGAATAACGGTACCTTCATTCCATGCTAGCTTTTTTCAGAAAGTCGGTGACGGTCCCCAGTAGCCATTCTGAGCTGGAGCCTGCCACGTCAGATTTCAAGAATCTTGATGGTCGAGAATTCTCTTAGAACATGACCGTTTTCTAAAGATAAGATCGAGAGGGAAAAATGATTTGGCATTGTCTATATATATTACGATCTAGTGCAATTAACGTTTGTTCTGCTTCCTCTGTTTTTCTGTGATCTCTTCCCATGGTGGTAGACTGGTTTGGTGTGTTATGATTGAATATGTGGAGCGCTCCCTTTGTTTCTGTCTGTGTATATTCTTTGTTGGGTGTGTGGGTTTGTTGTATGTTTGTGTTGTTATTGTTGTTTTTATATGTGGTCTGTGTGAAATTAACCACCTAGGGCAAGCCAGTGCAGAATAGAGAGGAAAACATTTCTGAAACAGAGTTATTTCAGTGAAACAAATTAGCCGTTGAATGGATGGATGAGGTAAGAGAGATCTGCGCTTTAGTTTCTTCATATTAATATGAAGAGTTGGAATCTCTAATTTCTTTGGTTTTGGTTTTAGTAATTTATTTGTTATTTGTAGATATTTCTGCACTCACAATTCTTTGCTGGTTTGTTTTTAATTTCTTGCTTCCAGGGCAGAGAATTGGGTGCAAAGTGCCTAGTGAATACTACTACAGAGCCATATTTGCAAGGTATTGTGGTGTTTATTGATTTGATTTCTTTGTGTACAACAATTCACTAATTATTTTCAAAAGCAACCGCTCTTTCAAATTTTTGGTGAAGCGAATATAGCGGAACTGGGATAAAGATTAGATCTAATGATGTAAATTCTTCCTGAAATCAATAAATAATTCAGGTTCAAGTTTATTGTGTAATTAATCTCTAAATCATGAGACTCCAAAGATCCAAAGAGATTTGAAGACTCTCTGGACAAAGAGGAAGTTAAAAACCCGCTGGTTTCGATGTCTTGAAATTCAAGAAACCAGCACCTCGAGTTTAATTGATGATGCTCTTGAGTTTAAATTTAATGTAACGATATCCGCTTTTCCCAAATAAAATAAAATTCAGAGTAGGGCTATTCGTCTAAATTGTCCTTGTCGTAAGCTTAGTCTCGCCATTGCTTCCCTTCTGGAAATTGTCCCTTGTCGTACGCTTAGTCTCGCCTTTAAACTTTAGGTTATTTGTTGCACTAAATTATTGAATCTTGCAACTCCCCACGGCTCGAGGCTATTGAATCATGCAGTGTAATTCCGATTCACCGCATGATGAGGGGCAAAGTAGCAGAATCAGAAATTGTTTAGCATATTTTATCATCTCGCTGGATGCAATTTGAAGAAGGATCTGTTTTCATTTTCTTTTAATTGAATAATTTCTATTTATTTATGTATTTAAAGGGTATCTAAGTTTCAGTTTCTATGATTTGAATCACAATATTTTATGCGAGGGTTTTTGGGTATCAGATTTATAATATAGTATATATATATATATTATTATTTCAAAAATAGTAGTGGTTGTTTAACCTGAACCATTCATCTTTGGTTTTGTTTTTCTTTTCCAAATCTCTGTACATTTATGTAGACCTTTATATGGTGACAAGTGGTCTGAGTACTATTGAATTTCAGATTCGTCATTAAACTTTTTTGGTGGTAGGATTTTTATACAGAATCAGAAATTGTTTAGCATATTTTATCATCTCTCTGGATGCAATTTGAAGAAGGATCGGTCTTCATTTTCTTTTAATTGAATAATTTTCTATTTATTTATGTATTTAAAGGGTATCTAAGTTTCAGTTTCTTTGATTTGAATCACAATATTTTATGCGAGGTTTTTTGGGTATCAACAGATTTGATGATTATGATTATATATATTTATTATTATTTTCAAAAGTAGGGTTATTTAAACCTGACCATTCATCTGGGTTTTGTTTTTCTTTTCCAAAAATCTGTACATTTATGTAGTAGAAATTCTTGTTTCTCCTAATTGATTATTGAAGACCTTTATATAGTGACAAGTGCTCTGAATACTATTGAATTTCAGATTTGTCATTAAACTTTTTTGGTGGTAGGATTTTCCTTGCTATAATAGAAAATAAATTTATATGGAGATTAATTTTTTTGTCCATTGAACTTGTATTTTTTTTAAAGTCAAAACTGCGGTTGCTTAAAATTAAATTTACAACCAGTAATGTCTGGTTATGTTTCCTTTTCCAAATCCTTATCATTGTTAATTTATGCCCACGAGATTTCTGTTTCTCTTATTTAAATACCTCAAACCGCTTTATTAGAAAAATTTCCTGAGTGCTAGTGAACTTCAACTTCAGTTCTGCCACTAGACTTGCTAGGCGGTAGGATTCTGCCATTACAATTCTTTTTTATTATCTGACGCTGAGTTTGCGGTACCTCCATTGGGTTTCTATCTAGTGGACTTTAAATATCGACGGGGTGGAGTTGCATCAAATTATATTTCACTAGTAATTAACAGATTAAACAATGGTTTAAAATAAATAAAACTTAATAAAAAGTATATGAATTTAGGGGCTGGTCTGTTAACCTTGTAGGGTTGTACTCTAAGTCTACTCTAACCAACGTTGCTGGCAGAGTTAAAAACATGAAATACATTTGGTTTTTAAAGTATGAGAATCAACAGACTTTGCTAAGTCTATTTTTGGCCGTCCATAAAATCGAACCCACGACTACAGTGCTAAGTCTATTTGGCCGTACATAAAAATCGCACCCACGAATATGGTGAGTTAAATCAACACTAAGTCTATTTGACCGTCTATAAAAATCGAACCCACGACTACGGTGTTAAAAGTCATAAGGTTTACTGGTGGAGGTAAGGAAAAACACTCTGTGGTGTTACTGGAACAGTTTGCCACGGCGCTAAGTCTATTTGGCCGTACATAAAAATCAAACCCCCGAAGTCATAAGGTTTAATGGTAGAGATAAGGAGAAACACTGTGGTGTTACTAGAACAACTTGATTTATTTTATTTTGCTACCATGTTATTTTTAATAAATTAATAATGTATTTTTCCCAAAAATATATATACTTTATTTTTTTTGCATTTGAACATATGTATTTTTAGAAAAAATTACATATTTTTAACCTATAAATTTATTCATGTTATATTTTTATATGCTAAAGTCTATGGAAATGTACATACTTTACCTCCTTGTATTTGAACCTATGACACATGTTCTTAATCCTTAGGCACAGTCAAGTTATATGTGAGTTGACCATAATATTATTTTCTAGTATAACCAATTATGTAGTTTTCTCTTAAATGAGAGGTTTTATATATAAACTAAGTATTCGATCCATGTGGATAGTAATTAGTATTTAACATGAATGATGGATTGATATATTTATTTTACGCAACACACTTTTTCTATATATAACACACTCTCTCTCTATATATACACACACAAACACATATTGAATATTTTTGTTATTAATATTTTTTTTTTGTATATATCAAATCCAGGATAAACATTGACAAGATTACAAATCTCTCATACCTTGAATTATAAAACTGCTATTAATAGAATAAGAATTCTCTCACTCTTTATATATATAAATAAGATTTTAAAATCTTTTACTTAACAGGCATGTTGAAATATTTGATGTATAATCCATATTAAACTTATTATTATTATTTAAAATAAATTACACATCTCTTAAAGAAAAAATGAAAATATAAGATTTTTTTTAAACTTAAAATTACTTATTTTTTTGAATATTTATTTACATATATATTTTGTTATTAAAATAGATATTGTTGTTGGAGACTTCCTGAATAGAATTGTGGAAGATTTCTATCCCTGAAATCTCCAATAACAATATGAATAACTATGGAAGTTTTTAATCACTTAAAATATATATTTTTAAATATTACATATAAACTAAACATAAAATATTAATAACAATTAATACATTAATATCAATAATATATTTTTGTCATTCCATAATTGTAGTGAAAAATACTATCTTCTTTATTACTAAAAAATAAATTAATTAAAATTCTGATACATATATAATTTACTCATAGTTAATATTAATATTTATTAAAATTATGTTAAAATAATATATCAACTCTACAATATTCATAATATAATATACTTTTGAAAATTTGAAAATAAATATTTTATAATACAATATCTTTCACCAACTTAATGTATAAGAGAGCCGAGAGTATATGAAAAAAAATATAAGTAGAAAATGCCATCTATGAAATAGTTATAATTTTTTTAATTATAAAAATTTTAGCTAAAAAAGGTTATTTAAAAATATTATTTGAAGAAATAAATTGTTAATTTTATTTCTGAATGTGAAATTAGTAATTTAAGTATCATGATAAAACTAAAAAGATATATATTTTAAATTATATAATATATATATATATATATATATATTAAAATAGTACTAAAAAATAAGTATTTAGTACTATGATTAAATTAAAAGATATATATTTAAATTATTATATATATAATATATATTTCAAAATAGTATTTAGTACGATGAAATTAAAAATTAAAAAATATATATTTTAAATTATATATATATAATATATATATATTTTTTCCAATTATTATTATTTGAGAATCAGTTTGATAAGGTGATATCCATAAAATATTTTTATTATTAAGAGATAACCAACAACACCTTAGAGATTAGGGTTCCCAAATGTCAAAGTTATCTGTGTAAACTATTGCTTCCGATTCACTGAGGCTTCCCCAGGTCTGGAGGTTATCTCTTTGTAAACTATTGATCCAGAATCACTGCATGATGAGAGGCACAATATCATTGTTTAGTATATTTTATCATCACTCTCGATGCAATTTGAAGAAACATCTGAATTTTCATTTTCTTTTAATTCAATCATTTTCTATTTATTTATGTATGTGAAGAGTATCTAAGCTTCAGTTTCTTTTATTGAATCAAAATATTTATGTAAGCAGATATGCATTTTTTCCGGTCAAAGCGGTGGTTGCTTACGATGAAACCATTGATCATTGGTTTTGTTTCCTTTTCCACTCCATTTATGTAGCGGAAATTGCTGTTTCTCCTAATTGATTATCGGAGAACTCTATTTTTCGGGACGAAAAAGTTGGATAATTTTATATAAGAAATATAAAAAACAGTCATGGAAAACATTCATTTTAGAGTAGCCGATTCATAGGCCATATAGCTGTATAACACATATTGCTGATCTTCCAAGTGTGAAGAATATGTGGAGTAAGATGATCTGAAATCATTTTGGAGATAACCAGGATGAGCAAGGAGACACAAGCAATCAGCTGTAATCCATTCAAAACCCATCATGAGACATAGGATAGCCAACAAAAGGAATTAAACACCTGCATTCACAAAAAGAAGCTGAGATAAAGGCATATGAAAATATAAACTGGTAGCAAGAGAGACCAGAATAGGAAAGCCGAGAGACCATAAGACCCAAAACGATTAGAAACCCAGGGAGGCGAATTCCTGTATGGAGAAGAGATTCCCTGCATCAGCCACCTGTAAAGACCATAGACCTGGAGCCATCTGAAGACCAGCTTTGGATAGATCGTCAGCACGCTGGTTGTGAACCCTGTAGATGTGTTGGATAGAATATCCCGGCAAATTGTTCCACAGAAAATTGATCCTGTCTAACCACCCAGCAAGCTGGGGTTTTTGGATGTTATTTTTCCCAAGGACAAAGTCAACAAGAACTCTCGAATCACCAAAAATAGAAACATTTTGGATGTTGAGGAAATGACAAAAACTAAGGAGGCCTGCAAGGGCTATAACTTCAGCTTTACCATTTGAGCCCCTGCCGCCATTCCAGTGAATAAGATAGTGGTTGATATCATTCACATAAATAAGAACTCCACAGCCGCAAATGCGGTCTTGAGCAGCACCGTCGAAGAAGGCTCTAGGCATCGAAGTGATCTCCGGAGAGGGCTCGCTGCAAACCTTTTTTCCAGGCGAAGAAGGCTTCTGCGAGAGCGATCCATAGAGGAAAATAGCGCTGGAGAAAATGTCCTGAAATGGTGTAGAGATACCATTGAAGGTGAAATTATTGCGCCACTTCTAGATGAGCCAGATAGCAATGATGAAAACCTTTCTCCAAGGATCTTTTTGTTGGCTGCACCATAGGAATGCATCACAAATGGATGCTGGATACCAAAAAAGACAACTAAGGAGGACCAGAGTTGTTGAGATGAGGAGCAATTGAAAAAGAGGTGAAAGTTGTTTTCCTCCGCGAATTTGCATATGGGGCAATAGCCAGGGCCATGCCATCCGCGCTTTCTTAAGTTTTCCCACGATAGGTTCCTGTTGTGAAAGAGTAGCCAGGAAAAAAAGATCATTTTAGGTGGACAAGCGGATTTCCATAAAATGTGTGAAAAGGAGGGCCTGAGAGAGTCTGTCAAAGATCCGTGCAGCATCTGATATATGTCTTTAACACGAACAAGATTAATCCCTTTAGAGGATCCCTAGATAAGACTGTCGTTTTCCACTATCCTGAAAATTCCACAGTTCCTGAGGCGAGTTCTAATAGATTCTCATTGCAGAGCAAGAGCACCGTTCAAACCAAGACAAACAGCATCCTTCCAGCAAGGGAATGGACCCTTCCATTCTTTGATAAGGCAGTCCCAGTAAAAACAACCCCGTTTGTGGAAGAAGGTTAATAGAAGATCAGATATATCAATAGTATCAGCCCCGCTCAGGAAGGGATCTTTTCCAATGAGGATAATTCTGCCCGATTGAAAGCGCCAGATGAGATTCTGCAAGAAGACGCTGTCAACCTTGCGGAGGCTAATCTATATAGGGGAGCCCGTTGGAGGACCGATTCTGCCTTTTCTGAACCAGTAGATGATATCTTTGTTGCCCATGTATTTCTTTTGAATGATGTCACTCCATGGCCCATCTTCGAAAATCCCTCTCCACAGGGATCTACATAACAGGGCTTTGCCAAAAGTCCTCAGGTCTAAGAGGCCCCATCCCCCCATGCGTTTAGGAAGAGAGATGTTTGACAATTTCGAGAGATGAAATTTTCGATTATCCGCATGGCCCCCCAGATGAAATTCGTTGTGAGTTTGTTCAAAGACTGAATAATGCTAGCAGGGAGGAGAAATAAATGGGACCAGTAAACTGCAAGTTGATTTAGGACAGATTGAGCCAAGGTAACCCTTCCTGCCAGGGAGAGGCACCTGTATTCCCATACAGAAATCCTGTTGAAGTATCTATCAGGAACCCATTGCCAGTCCGCGTTTGTATATTCGTTTGCTCTCAGCTGGAAGCCCAAATATTTGATACCTTGACAGATAGGTCGAGCCTCGATGTTGAAAAGGTCTATTAACCATTTAATCTCCACCAGACAATTATCACTGTGATAGATGGTAGATTTAGAGTTGTTGATAAAAAGACCTGTCGCTTTCTGGAAATTGTGGAGGATTTCGAAATAACAGAACCATGTGACTCTACATAAAATGCCAAACAAAATGACATCGTCAACAAATAAGTTATGAGATCTCGAGACGTTCCTGCAGATTTTCAACGGCTGGCATTTGTTTTCTTTGACTGCCTTGTTGATGTGAAGGCTGAGAGTGTTCATGGCCATGATGAATAAGAGAGGGGATAGCGGACAACCTTGACGAAGACCCCTGGAGGCAGAAAAAAAAGGAGATGGAATGCTATTGATAATAACCGCATAATTCACCTGTTCCACACAAGCCATGATCCAACTAATCATATTCGACCTTAAGCCAATCTTAGCCAGTAAACATCTAATGAAACCCTAGTCAAGGCAGTCGAAAGCCTTTCGGAGGTCGATCTTTAGGATGACAACGTCCCTTTTCTTTGAGTGTATGGCAAAGAGACCCTCCTGAGTGTTGGCAACTGCATCCAGGATGTTCCCACCTTGTAAAAAATAATGTTGTTCTTTTGAGAGGTGGATAGATAAAGTTGCTTTAATACGTTCAGCTATAATCTTTGAGATTATTTTGTAAGAGATGTTGCATAAAGAGATCAGGCGGAAATCTCCAAAAGACTCCGCCTTTTCTTTCTTTTGGATAAGAGCAATGTAGGTTGAGGACGTCTTCTGATTGATACATCCTGCGATCCTGGAGGCTTCAACCATTTTTAACAGATCTGTTTTAATAATGTCAAAAAAATGAGTCTTGAAAAACTTCATTGCTTTTAGTAGCTCGTCCTCAGTTATTGGCTGAAAGATCTGAACATTAGAATCCTCGTCAAACATCTGGGGGAAGACATCAAGGGCCCATAACATATCCTGAAAGTTGCATGACTCTACTCTTTTATACTGATGAGAAAAAAACTTTACTGCTTCGTTTGTGATATCCTATTGAGAAAATAAAAAACCCCCTCTCTCATCAGACATTTTCCAAATTGAGTTCCTCTCCCGCCTGGAATTTGCAAATTTATGGAAAAATTTAGTGTTCTGTAAAAGAGTCGAAAATCTATAAATATTATAAATTTTTAGCTGGTTTTAGGGTTTTCAGTTTTGTTTCTAGCACATTTTACTTCTTGGTGTTCTATTTTTTTTGCCATTGCAGGCTGCAACAACAGATCTTAAATTTTTTTTTTGGGTTTTCATTAGAAAAAATTGAGTGCAGGGCAAATTAAAATTTACTGGAGAATTTGCAGATTTTTCTGAAGAAATTCGAGGATTTTTCCAGGCTATCTATTTGCTGCCTAGGATTTCATTTTGACAAAAAATTTCAGATTTTTATTTTTTATTTTATATATTATATTATTATTATTTTTTAATGTTATAGCATCCTGGGGTTTCTGGCCCCCAGTTTCAGTTTTTCTGTTGCCCAAGGTCAATTTTTGTTTTCTGACAGAAAATCTCAAATTTTTATGCTGTCTTCCTATTTGCAGCTTCATTGTTTCCTTCGTTGCTCTGCAACGCCCTCATCCCACGCTGCGTTCCCTTTCTCTTCTCATCACTCATCCGCTCTCCTCCATTGAAATCCTGCAATCGCTCTTCCCTCATTCCGTAGCCATTCAAAAAAAAAAGAAGAAAATAAATAAAACGCATTTCTACCCCTTGCTGTCACTTTCGCACCTGCAAAATGCATAAAAAAAATCACGTGGCAGCCATTCTATGCATCATCACACCTTGGCTTTCATTCAACGTAAACTGCAGCCTCTAGCATCCCTGCTCCTCGTTCTGTCGTCCATCAAACCTCTAGCTCCGCGCTGCTCAACTACTAGTCGCTGCCATCCCTTTGCTTTTTCCACGTAGGTTTCGTGTTTCATTGGCTGCCATCGCAGGCTTCCCCATCCCCCTTCTCATACACTCCTCCAAACCTGCATCCCTGGCGTTGCCTTGTTCCTCCATCGAATTCCTCTGCCCTTTCCTTGCATCGATCTCCTATCCATAACCTTCCATAGCCTCGTTGCTTCAGCAATCTCCGTTGCCGTCATACGCAGACCTGCAAGTCAAATATCGATTTCACCTTTTTTTAGTTTGTATCCATACGATACGTTTGGATTTTGGTTAGTTTAGACTTAGGTTTTATTTTTTTTATATTTCGATATTTTTCTATTTTTGGTATAAAGTTGACATAGTCAGAGTGTATGTAAATTTTTATTTTTATTTTTTGATAGTATTTGTAATATAAAAAAATATTAATAAAATCATAAAAGGTTTTTTTTTTTTTAAGAATCTAGTTTAATTGATTAGATTGAGTTAGCTTATTTTGGTTTAGCCGTTAGTCCATTTGTTTGATTTATGATTTTTTTTTAGTTTTTGATTTAGATTTATTTTTTTAGTTGATTTAAAAGACATTATTAAAAAAAAGTCATAAAAATTTAATTATTATTACTTATACTAGGTCCTATGGTTTTAAATTTTTTTAATTTTGTCTATTTGATTTTGATTTTAGATTTTTATAAAAAATATATAAAATAAAAGCTATTTTAAAAAGGCTAATTAAAAATTGGAATTCTTTATTTAAAGTTTTTTTTTTTTTTTTTCTCTGTTATGGTGAAGTTAAATGTGCTTAAAATGTTTATATCTGGAGATTAACTATTTGAAATCTGGTCAGCATTTAAATTTCGTGGTTGTTTAAAGCATTCATTCTTTAGAAATTTAACTGTTGGATCATTATTAAGGCGTTGTGCGTTTGTTGAATATCTTACATCGCTTGGATTATTTGATGATAAACGATTGTTTTACGTGGTTTATACTTCTGCAACTTTTAATAAATAATCATTTAATCATTAACTCCATAAGGCACTGGTCCATTAATTTCTAAAATCAATCAGGTGCTAAATTGCCTTGTTGTGTCTCCCAACCCAACTGGTCCACAGTTGGTCTTCATTCATCCCATAGGGTCTACCCCCTTAGCCTCGGGAGACGGCTTAAACGGAGGGATCAAGATCAGGGTGACAGCCCCCACTCTGAGTGTTGTCGTGACAATCTGTGCGACAACATTTTTTGGCGCCGTTGCCGGGGATACTTTATTCTCGGTGTTTCAACGACTTTTCATCATTCATCGTTCATCTTTCTATCATTTGTTTGAGCCGGAAACGGCAACATTTTTTAGCGTCGTTGTCGGGGATAGAGTTTTTCTGTCCCTGACATTTCAACAACATTCATCTTCTCATTTCTCATCTTTCTTTCAGCTTTCTCATCTCTCATTTGAGCTGGCAGATTCAACATTTTTTGGCATCATTTGGATTTTTTCATCGCCTTAGTTTTTGTCACATCAACAACTACGCTTCAGTTCGTTTTTTGTTTGAGTGGCGACTCCATTTCTTTACTTTTTCCCAGACAAGAAGCCTCTCTCATATCTGATTGTTTGTTGCTTTTTGGATCCTAGAATTAGATTCATTGTTCAAGTGGCAACTCCACTTCTTTCATCTATTGATTTTCTTGAGCAGAGATCTCGTCCTATCATCCATTTGGTCCCTCGTTATTCATCATGGATTATTCGTTTAAACCATGTCATTTTACTGATAATCTCCATGATTTTCTGGAAGAGGCCATTTCTAAATTATTTTTGTTCTTAGGTGGTGATTCAATCGCTGTTATAAAGCATTTAAACAAGTTTACTTGTGTAATGATCATATATTGTAGACTTCCTAAATATAATCATGAAGATGTCAAAATGCGTCTATTTGTCTGTTCTTTAAAGGGTGATGCTTTGAACTAGTTTAATAATTGTCCTGAAGATTCTTTCACTTCTTTACAAGACATTGTCGATGCTTTTAAAGATAGATATGGTGATCCAGATAGCTCGCCT
>APFE031047923.1:177738-227300 GCA_000404065.3 Pinus taeda | reverse complement strand
TCCTTTTATATATATATATAGTATATTATACATATATCTTATATATATTATATATATATATATATCCAATAACTATATAATATATATATAAATTTTAATTATATTTATAAACATTTCCTTTAATTATTATAAAGTCAAAATTATAATGGGTAAGTTAGAAAAACATAATTATGGATTAACTTCCCAAATCGATTTTGTTCTTTATTAAAAACCTTGTTAAATCCTTAAGGTGCTTATTAGTTTTATATCAAATGTACAAAATATATTTAAAAATATTTTCCACTAAAGTGCATAAAAGGTAATATGGTTAACGTAAGGTTTTCCTTGCTTGGGTCAAGAACTACTCATTATGTTAAATTGACCACATTGAGATTTTGCCTCAAACCCTAGCTTTTCCATAGCCTAAATTTCCCTGATCGATCATTTCCCAAGAGGATGCTTTCCTCCTAGTCTGTTTCTATTGTACATTACTTCCATCATTGCCTCCGTGTCCTCACAAATTAGAATTATGATGCCACTACAATCCTATATCATTAAATCCTTGCAAGAAATTTCCAATGTGCTGGTCCATGCATCATAATTGAGATATATAGTCCTAAGACTTGTAGAGTGAGGGATTATCAATTAGTTTATAGGAATATGGCCTTCTCCTTGCACATTAGTAGCCTTGGTTGAAAAAATGGATTAAAGCTAAACTCTCTCTTTCCTTCTATGGCAAAGTATTCTTCATCTTTTTGTTTCAAGAAAAGGGAGACAAGTACCTGTTATTCAAGATTTTTATTTGCTTCATGGGTGCTAAAGAGATATTTTTAAATAGATGAAATCTAGACTTTAACCCTAAAAGCTATATTCCTTTACTTATCCCTATCTAGATAAAACGTCCCCACCTCTCTCTCCACTAATAGAATGAAGACAACCTTAGGAATAATTAAAAATTCTTTAGAAAATACATAGATCAAGCAAAGCCAAACATATATGGAATGTTTGCTTCTGCCACAATATGTGTTGAGTTTTACTTGGAGAATGGAATTATAAAGGATAGACAAATCTCCCTACATAATTGGAAGTTTGTTCAACTAATTGATTATAACAAAATTAATTTTAAGTGCAAAACATTTCATGAAAACAACCATTTCACAAGATACTATGTAGAAAAAACCACATAGGAGAAACAAGCATAACATGGATATCAATGGTATAAACACAAAAGGATGTATGAAAATGAAAGGAAAGAAGCCATCCCCAACTATTTTGCCTCTTAGGACTCATTTTCTTCAAAGAGAAACCCACCTAAAAAACCCTCATTCGAAAAATAAATAAATTCCCCATTATACCCACACAAACAAGCACAAAGTTCTATCCTAGGTGGAAACCCTAGATAACCGTTAGGATTCATTTAAGAATGGTAAAAAAATGGGAGAAATTCCTTCACTAAAAGAGGCCCCCTATCACTCTGTCAAGATAATACTCTCACCCTAACATGATGAACGTCCATTTGTCCAAAACCATAAGGATGTTTGGATCTAGTTTTCCCCTAACTTTCCCTAGAACTAAGTCAACGAAAGAAAAATTAGATGAAAAAGTGATAATATAATCAATGGTTGAGAGAAGCTCTAAAAATTTAGGAAGGAAAATGAACAAGGACAAATGTCAATAATAGGGAAATAGAGATAAAGTAATTGGAACCCAACAAACCATAGAAGGTCTTTACAATTAAAGAATTAGAAGTTCCAAAAATAAAAGTGGTTCTATTGCGCCATCAAAGGGAGCCTTTAAAAAGGTAAGTAGGTAATGAATATAATCTCTTGGAATTGCATAGGTTTGGGTAGCAAATAAAAATATATGTTTACTAAGAACTTAATCAAGATAGAGAAACAACAAATCATTTTTCTTTAGGAGACAAGCTGGAGGAAGATACCAGCATTAACCAAAGCAAGATAATATGGAGATGAGGCAAACAAAAGTATTTAGTTCAAGACAAACATTGGGAATATTATGCACAATATGGTCCTCATCTCACTTTCGTCTCATCTAGGAAATATTATGTTCACACCAAATAGTTATAGGGCTTTTTCACAACACTTCTAGTGAAATTTGCAATTTCATCAAGTTATATTTGCCTAATGCATGCCTTGACAAATTATCCCATTGGCCCTTATTTTCAAATTTGAAACATACTATCTAGGAGTTTAATAGTATTTTTATAGGGGATTTAAATACAACCTTGCATCATTGGGTAGAAAAAAATATAAATAAATAAATAAATTGGCTCAAATGATGGAAACCCCTTCAAAGAAAAATAGCATTGTAATACTTTCATTCCCTAGTCGATCTACTGGATCTAACTCCTAATAATGGTAAATATACCTAGTCCAATATCTTGGCTTGACTTAACTAATTTTTAATCAATAGCTCACTCCTACAGGAAAGCACCTCTCCCTTATCATAAATCCTGTCATGGGAAAGCTTTGGCGACCATCAAATAGCCCTAACCATGTTAGGTCCCTATACTACTAGTGTAGCCCATTATTCTTATTAGTACAACCCCCTTAGTATATTGTTGTGCTCATGTAGTCCCAATATTGTTATTATTGTGCCCCATAGAAGCCCACTATTGTTATTATTGTGCCATTATATTATTTTTGTTATGTTAGCTCGGATTATATTATGAACCCTTAGACTCCTATATATAGAAAGGAGGTCTTGTCATTTGTATCATCTAAGAATTGTTCATTTGTGTAATATAAAGGAGGTTGCCCCTGGAAGAAGCTTATTTGTAAGGTGTTCATCTATAATTTCTATCTTTTTGTGAGTTGGTTTCATAACATTTGGTATCAAAGCTTTGGATTCTAGGGTTTTAGTGCTCCAAACAGGTCATCGTGGAATTTTTGCTATAACTTTTTCGCTACAAAGTTTCAGAAGCTAAAAACAAAATCCATTTGAGAAGAATTCAGTTCGAATCGTGTGTCCAAATTTGAGATCTTGTATCACTATATTTTTGGAGATATCACTAGAGGAAGTTAGGGTTTTTGGAAGCTCTAGAATTTCATCTCAAACAGGTCATTGTGAACATTTCACTATAATATTTGTTCTACAAAGTTTCAGACTCTAAAATTAAAACCCATTTGAATCGAAATCATAGTAAGCTTGGGTTTGAATTTTAGATCCTTTTTAGCTATATTTTCGGACATATAATCTGAGAAAGTTAGGGCTTTTACAGACTCCCAAATTACATCTTAAACAAGTGACCTTGGGAAAATCGTCACAACTTTCTCTTTTAGCATCAGATGGAAATTTTGTCAGAAGTTACAGAAAGAGTATGGAATATAGCTTCTTTTTTATATTTTTCATATCCGAAGGTCAAAAATGTGACACGCGGCACTTCATACAACTTTGTCTTCTGAAGGTATATAATTAGGTCATCTTAGGAGATTGTGCATAACTCTTTCTTGGAGAATCCAATTTCGATCAGACTAGTGGCATTGGAAAGGGGACATAGAGGGCTACTATACGTCGCAATTTTAGAACTAGAAAATCTGAAATTACAAAGTTACAGTCATTTCAAGATCTAGCTCCTAAAATCAAGAAAAGTCAATATGAGGAAGTTTGATGGCAAGGATCTGATAAATTGGATACTACAGGTGGAGCAATATTTTGATCTACATGAAGTTCAACTATTACAAAAGGTACATATTGCATCTTCATATTTAGAACGGGATCAATTTTTATGGTATAAAGGGTTGTGTTCTCGTAAATCACTTGTCACTTGGTCAATTTCACGGAAGAAATGATAGCACATTATGAGGATACAAAGAGTAACACCTTCTTTAGCCAATTGATAAATCTCAAACAAAAGGGTTCAATGCCAAATCACATCGAAGATTTCAAAAAATTGAATATAAGGGTAAATGATATTCCATAGAAGAAAAGGATTGATGTCTTCATAGGGACTTTAAAGGATAAGATTCAAAATGAGGTTCATCTTTGGGAACTTGATTCATTCGAGAAGACATATAGGTTGGCAAGAAAAATTGAAAGCGAAATTATGGAAATAAGGAATCCCACCACTCATGACTATAATTATGGAAGTGTTTTTCTCCTAGCCTTCCACAACCTACAAGGTTTACATGGCAACAATTGGAAGAAAAAAGAGAAAAAGGGCTTTGTTACAATTGGTGATAGAAAATACACTAAAGGTCATAAGTGTGCTGAGAAGAAATTATTTTACATAGATTATGAAGAAGAGGAAGAAAAGGATTAAGAAACATCAAAAGAAGAGGATATACAGCAGGAACCAACCTTGGAGAAAGAAGAAATGAATCTGACCATATATTGTAAAGAATTGGAAATAATTACCACTCCTCAAACTCTCAAGATAGAAGGACATATCAGGAAGAAAAATGTTCAAGAAGTGAAAGATCACATCGAGAAAGAAGAAATTAATCCTAGCATATCTTGTAATGCATTGGCCGGAATTACCACTCCTCAAACTATCAAGATAGAAGGACATATCAAGAAGAAAAATGTTCAAGAAGTGAAAGATCACATCGAGCATCAAGAAATTAATCCAACCATATCTTGTAATGCATTGGAAGAAATTACCACTCAAACTCTCAAGATATAAGGACATATCGAGAAGAAAAAGGTTCAAGCAGTGAAAGATCAGATCAAGCATCAACAACAAGTTCTCCAACTTTTAAAGGATAATGCCACTTTGTTGTAGAATCGAATGAAACAAGAGGCATTTCAAAATTGTAGTGAAAGAAGTTTTGATGTAGGCGATTGGGTAATTTTACAACTACATCTAAAGCAAGATATTGATGAGAAGGAAACATTGACAATACTACATACACTTAAGAAATGGCGACCTTACCTAATGGGAAGACACTTCAAGCTAAAACTAGATCATGATAGTCTAAAATACTTTTTAGAAGAAAGATTATCTTTAGAAGAAAAGAAAAAATGGGTCACAAATATGTTGGGTTATGATTTTGAAATCATCTACAAAAAGAGGAAGCCAAATGTTGTTGCGGATGCACTCTCAAGAAGGGATGAGGATGTGGAAGCATTGTTTTGCATTATTTCTATTATCCAACCATATTAGATAAATGAAGCAAGGGATGAATGGAAGAAGGATGAAGAAGTGTCGCCACACATTCAAAAGTTGCAGAAGATCCCAGTTCAAACAATATTTCTAGAACTTGACGAGGAAGGAAAAATCATATTGGAACTTGGAGCAATCACAGAAATAATAACCCAACAGCTATGAAATCAATCAATTTCAGAGTATCTCATCAAGTGGAAGAGCTTACCCACTAAAGATTCCATATGGGAGGACAAGCATTTTATATAGAAGCACCAAGAACTACTCAAGTTTTGAGGACAACACTTTTTGAAGGAGAGAGGCATGTTAGGTCCCTATACTGCTAGTGTAACCCCTTATTTTTATTAGTACAACCCCCTTATTATATCGTTGTGCCCATGTAGTACCCATATTGTTATTATTGTGCCCCATAGAATCCCACTATTGTTATTATTCCGCCCTTACATTATTATTGTTATGTCGACTTTGATTATATTATGACCCCTTAGACTCTTATATATATAAAGGAGGTCTTGTCATTTGTATCATCTATGAATTGTTCATTTGTGTATTGAAGGAGGTTGCCCCCTCGCAGAGGCTTATTTCTAAGGAATTCATCTATCTTTTCTATATTTTTGTGAGCTGGTTTCATTCACCCTCCATGAGAATTATAACCCTCTTTACTTCTAATATAACCTTATTTGGAATCAAGATTTGCAATTTTTACTAATTATATCAAATTCATGGGATTAGTTGACTGATGGCTTCACAATCTACATTTGGGAATAAAAGATTAATAAGTTCAAATAATAACTCAAAATCTAGTTCAATTCAAAAATTATAAAAAAAAAATATCCCATTCTCTCTCTCAAGCAGTAGCTGGGGGGAATTCAAGGGAATATCTATCAAGTCCTTATATCCTCTACCCCCTTATGCAGGGAAAATTGATATTTCAAAACCATCAAAAGGAACTAAGAAATGGAGTGGAAATTTTGTGACTCAAATGTTGAAGTGTATGGAATATCAATCTATATGGCTAAAGGTAGTAGATTGAAACACTTTGCTTTTTCACAAGTAGGCCAAGTACTAAATGTATATATACAATGTAAGTAAAATAAATTTAGATGGAGGAGAAATTTTAGAACTTATTCCCTGATTAGGTAGACATCTTTGACACAATATTTAACTTTATAATTGAAACAATCAACAACAAATGTGAAAGATAGAGATCACATGCTAGAACATATTCCTCAAGTAGTCACTTAGGAGAAAAATGATAAGGTTATAGTTAAAATCAAGGGAAATGATGGGAAGATATTAGTTTTTTTGGCAAAGATAAAGATGTGTGGCTTAAAATTTTCTTAACCTCTTTACATAAATCATGATAAAAAATCATAAATATAGAACTCATCCAATTGATCTTATATATCCATTAATATTTCATGATGAGAGAAGAGATAAATGTGACCTTCTTAGCATTGGTTCCAGAAGAATTTAACACTTACCCTTTTAGGATATTTTTCCCTATATATCCTTGTACTGTATTGTATAAAGTCATCAGAAAAATCATATCAAATAGGATAAATCATCTTCTCTAAATATTATTCTCAGAACACCTTGGGGGATGTGTCTAAAAAAGGTAAATTATGGACAATATTATTTTTTTCCAAGAGGAAATACACTTAAGTATATAAAGAGGTCAAAAGGTAATGATAATCAAGTTGTACATGGACATTTCCCTTAACCATGTATACCATAGTTTATATTGCACATAGTGTTTTCATTAATGACAACAAGTTTCATTGATGTCAATGGGATGCCTAACGAAGCAATAGTGTCATTCATGAATTAGTATGCTATCTTGATCTCTTGCATGTCTTCATCAAGTGAAGTCAAGTAGGCTTAAATTTTATTGACATTTTGTCAAAATTATGATATCCTAAAGAGTTTATGGATGGCATGGTTGGATAGTCCTCTTTGAGGCCTTTCCAATGGTATATCAGACTCTGAGAAATTCCTCTTAAATAAGAAGTTATTGTCATTTGAATATCAACATTAGAAATGATCTAAGTTATGGGGAAAACTCCATAAACACAAAATCCATTAAAAATGTCACATGTTTTCGAGAAAATCTATGTTCTTGGATAGATTGATGGTAGATAATGGAATAACTTGCATGAACTTTAGCAACACTAAAATTCAAACATGTTTACTTAGATATGACAGATACAATGATCATATGAAGAATTAACAATAGAGGATATGTCAACTTGTCCAAATTTTATCCACAGTTGGCCCTCCGTGATACCCTAGAATCGTAGTGAGAAGTGAAAATATTTTGTTGCAAATGATGTGGCAATGATGTAGGCCACTTACACAGTTAGTTGCGATGTGGTAGCTCATACACAGTGAATTTTTAGGAGATGAAATAGCAGTAAAGATGACGTGTCTTGACAAATCATCAAGTTGACAAAGAAATACCAAGAACTACCACATGGAAAGTACAAATGACACTTTTCGACTTCTCAAATGCCAAAAAATGTGTCTCACTTGGCACCCCTCACAGGTTTCCATGTGGCATGGTGACAACATGGTGATCTGAGCATGTTAATGATCATTGGCCCTTGAGGACAAAATCATGAGGTATGGGAATATGGTTAGCATCCGCAACATTGAGAACCTTAAAATAGGGACATGACCATATGCCATGGTCATATTGTGGAGGGGATAATCCCTAGTCTATTCTCATATGGTTGGTGGTCAATTCCATTCACATTTGAGAGCAGTTATATTGGAACATTGGTTAGCCCAAAGGTGGGCCATCATGAGCCTCATGTCCACATGAACAATATATATAAACCACATTGTGACTCGGATGAAGATACATTCAGACAATGATCATATAGCTTTCTCACAAGTCTGCATTTGATCTTTGTGCTTGTGGTGGATCTATGAAGTAATTACATGACGCTTAGTTAATGCTTTCAACCCTCACAAGAATATATTTTTGATATATATATAATGTGGTTTTGAGTTACTACTCCTACAAGCTACACTAGGTTGAAATCCATACATGTTGTGGTTTAATCCTTGTAGAATTCAACATTTTGTATACATGTACATGGGCTCTAACAGTAAATGACTCGTTGATCAGGTGAATTGGTTGTATGGGCTGGTTTTGTCTTTAAATTCCGTGGGTTTGAGTCTATTAAGACTTGGTTAATTTTTTTATATGGAGTTATTAACTTGCATGTATTAACCAACTTATAGGAAAACTAGATGTTTTGTAGAACCTATATTTTGGCATTTTGTATAATACACCCACATTCTGCCATTCTATTGAATTATTAATCTTTTATATAGTTTTATATGATTTTTTGTGGTTTTTGAGCTCATTTTGAAGCCAAAGTAGATTCATGAAGAAGAATTATGATTAGGATTAAATTGTGAACATTTCTAAATGAATGAAAATCCTTGATGATATATTTTTGATGTCCAAAATTGGTTCTATTTATTGGGGGGGATTATGTGCAAGTTCTAGTAAAAGTTGTGTATATAGCCAGAACGGGTTCTAGAAAGAGTTTTATGAGATCATATTAACAAAAAGGTTGTAACATAATGTTTAAAGAGTATGAAATCATTGGTTATAGGTGGATGAACATGATATTGATAGGAATATAACAACATTTTGACAACAACACATGATCCATTTTGAAGACCTATATTGTTTGAAGAGCGTGTGGATCCATTTTGAAATATTTTGAAAAGTGGTACACATGAAGTTTAGGAAGGAGGTGGGTAACTCCACTGAGTTTGCTTCCTCAATCAGGTTGTGTCTCACAAAAAGTCTAATCTTGTACATTTTTGAGGTTGGTGCCTCAATTAGGTTTTATCCTATTGCAAGTAGTTGCTTGAAAATATTGGGGGTGGGTGCCTCCAACAGGTTGATGCTTGCAAATCTATGTAAATAAGTTGAAGAAGAATAAGAATTTTTTTTTTTTTTTTTTTGATGGAATGGTTTCCACGTAAAAGCTTGTGTCCTCTTGTGTTCATTTGATGACGGCTTGTTCATTCATGGTTTCATATACATTTTTGTATGGATATTTATTGATGAAATGATACATTTTCCATTACACTAAACCACTCGCCTCGCCCCCCACACCTCTTAGTGTGATCTTTGTACTAATAAGTGGTATCAATGCAGCTGCCCTTGGGAACAATTAACTTCTAGAATGTAGATCATGACCAATAAAGGGAAGAGTAAGAAGAAGCTATCTTAGAAGAGGAAGGGTTGCAATCATGTGAACAATACATCAGATCCAAAATAAGACACCTTATTCTGTGGAAAATTTTAATTGATAATATTCACAAATGGGCTAATTTTCCATGTTTTTTTTCCAAAAAAGAGATTTGCCCATTTCCATTTTTCCTAAAATTGTTTCGACCAAATTTTATAGGATAAAATTATTTTACATTAAAAATCACCAAAATTTTATAGAGACTATCAGCAAAAAATTATCAAGGTTTTATAAAATCATTACAAATTTGAATGTTTTTATAAAAATATCACCAAACATTTTACAATTTCATATTATGGATTAATGATATTCACCAAGGTTTCTAAACTTTAAAATAAATTTCCATCCTTAAAGTTTTCCTTCCCTTATTCACGATCATGGATGTAAAAAATAGTCAAATATAGGAATCAAGTATTTCATATTACTTCAATTATTTTAATGAAGGTAATTATACTTCAATGTGTCCATGTCCTATTACAAACAATAAAAATTATTTCCCCCATCAAATTGAGGTTAGCTACATGAATGAAGAATCTAAAATAAAAATTAATGAAGTGAAGTTTCAATTAGAAGATGCAAGAAAAGTTGAATTTGCCTTGATGGATTAGTTAGAAAATCATGAAGAGGAACTTATGGTGTTGAGCAAGATAATGTCACAAAAATATATTCAAGATAAGGTTTCCTCCACTCTAGAAGAAAAAAGGAGTCTCATTATTTCGAATAAAGAGAAGAATCATATGTTGAAGAAATATGAAGCCAGGAAGAAAAACAATTATGGAGGCCCATCTAGAAGAAGAAAGAAGGATAAAAGAAATATGGCAAATCAAACTAAGGGAACAAGAAGATCATTGTGAATCTCTACAAAGTGTGAATATCGCGTGAAGAGATAAGCTAGAAAAGGTCAATAATCAGATAATGAATGAAACAAAAGGGAGAGTGGAAATATTGAAAATTAGGGACTATGATGCTACTTCTCTAAATGTACAATTGGAAGAATCCAAAAGGAATGAAGATGTCATATTCAATCAGCTGAAAGAAAATATGAAATACTATGAAGAGAAGAATCACAAGCTTATATAAGAAGAAAAATAAGCTGGTTTCTTAAATATTGAGGTAAAATAATAAATAAAGAGAGAAGAAATTTTGACAAGTCATCTTAAGGAAAGATTTGAGGACTTGAAAAAAGTTGAAGCATAATTTGGTCAAGAAGAAAGAAAAATTGAAGAAATCCTCGCCTTAAAATATCAACTTGATGAAGAAAAAAGAATGGAAAAGGTAATGAAGATCCAAATGATGAATAATTAAGAAGAATGCGAGCAGATTGAAGAAAAAGTTGGTTCATTGATGCCTGAAGTTGACAATCTCAGTAAGAATTTGAAAATTTTGTAAGTATTGGATGACATTTTTACCCATCAAAGATCTCCATGTGTCAAATAGGTCTTGGTTATATAGGAACATCTCCTTGCAAAGAAGACTCAAGCTCCAAGTCTGCAAAGATTAAATTTGAAGAAAAGTTTGAAGGCAAAGTTGGCATTATTCAAAAGCCAAATCATAGTGAAATTAAAAAGAAGATTGAAAGTATTTGTACTGTAGGAAGCCATGTTGATGTTCTCAAGAAGCCCCATCATAGAGAAGACAACAATGCAATGAAGGAAAAGCATAAAAAAAGTATAGAACTTCCTCCAAGGAATAGTATGTTTAGAATATCTTCAAGAGAACCTTACTCATCCAGGTATCAAAGTATATCTCTTGCTTATTTCTTTTCATGTACAGATTTTAGGCATAAAACTAGGTATTGAAAGAATTATGGACAAAAGAATTATAAAATACACTATCAATCCTTTAGAAGCAATTTTATAGGAGAAAAATACATATTATCAATCCTTTAAATTCCACAATATTGGTCACATTTCACAAGAATGCAACATGAAAAGTTTATCTAAGAAAACCAAGGAAGAAAATGTTTCTTCCATGTAAGGAGTAAATCTCAATAGGGCTTGGAGAAGAGAACAGTTTGAGCCAGAAAATGAACACAATGAATTTTCGTTGAGTTCTCAGGGCATTGATATGAGCTTCTAATCATTTTGTGCTCTAAGGAAGAACCCATGATTCTGCTATTGGAATTTTTTCGTAATGAATAAGTTTAGATATTATTTTGTTGAATCCATGACAAGAACATGATTTGAATGAACAAGAAAGACTAGAATGGTCCCTCCCACGATAAAAATTTAAAATCATGTCAAGAATACTTCCAAGGATGTTCCATATATGATTGATGTGAAGATTGAATTCAAAGAGATGAAGAGAATGGAATCCAAGTATGCCAGAAAAAAACAAGATAAAACAAGGTAGGATGATCACTACCAAGGAAGAAGTTATTGATATAATAGATCAGGGTCACCAAGAAAATCATGTTGATCATTTGACATAGTAGTTGAGTATATTTGGAAACTCATATTTGTATAGGTATCATACAAGTCCTTTGGATATGACATCTCATGCTTGATGTTTTCGAGCCTGCTCACAAGAAGTGTATGATGGAAACAATATGACAATAGGTATGTAAAGATCATATGCATAGGAAGAGCAGGTCCATCATTAAAACATGCAATAAAATAGGCAACACTCGATCCAACATATTAGGAATAGAGACTGACACTTGTATCCAATCAATTTTTTTTTTTTTTGGAGATATGAAGGAAGACGTATATTAAGAGAAGGAATCGTATTGATAGAGGGATATTTTTACAACAAAAGGAATGTTTTCAGGGGGTATTTCGTTGATCAAGTCCATAGAAAAGTCAAGAATAGTAGGAGAGCATTGGTAGGAACTTACAAATGAATAAATCAGGAAGCATGGTCTTAGGGCAAACTCCATTTACTATAGGATCAACTCTATAGGAGGATTCAAGAATATTCATGAATAATTGGAAGGAAACCATGTCCATTTGCCACTAATGTCAAAGGGGAAGAGAATACATGCATTGACATATGTTAATAAGGAAGAAATTTGGGAAGAGTAGACATTGAAAATGAAGCCAGTAAAGGATAAATTGGGATAATGAGAAAAAAGGAATAATATTCATAGTGGTCAGGGGGAGTCCCTAGTAACGGGTTAGGGGAGTTTGGTCCATTTCCATCAATTACCATCAATGTCTAGTGGTGTTTCTATCAATAAAAAAGGGGGATATTTTTGTACATAGTGTTTTCATTGATGAAAAAAAGTGTCATTGGTGTCCAAGGGGATTCTTAAGGAAGCAGCAGTGTCATTCATAAATCGATATGATAGCTTGATCTCTTTCATGCCCTCATTAAGTGTATTCAAAGAGGTTTAATTTTTATTGAGTTCTTTTTATTTTTTATTTTTATTTTTTTCTAAGTTGTGATGTTCTAATGATTCCATGGATGGAATGGTTTGATATTCCTCTCTGATACCTTTCGAACAATATATCACACTTTCAACAAGTCCTCCGATGTGAGAAGTTATGGCCATTTGAAGATAAACATTAACAAAGGATATAAACTATGGGGAGAATCCAACAAACTCAAAATCTATTAAACATCACACATGATTTAGAGCATAACTATCTTATTGGAGAGATCGATGGAAGATAGCAGCCCAACCTACATGAACTTTAACAATGATAAAATTGAAGCATCTTTACTCAGATCCAATGGATCCAATTATCATATTAATAATTGAATGATAGAGGATGCGTAAAATTGTTTGAATTTTATTTAGGGCTGACCCTCTATGATATCCCAATATTGTAGTAACATGTGGAAAATTTTGTTTGGTCAAGGGAGATGATATGGCAATGATGTGTGCATCCTGCAAAGTCAACTGGGACATGGCAACATAGACACAAGGAAAATTTTGAGGAGATGATGTGGTAGTAAAGATAATGTGGCTTGACATGTCATAAAGATGGCTTCAGTAGGGTGGCATGTCACCACCAAGGACTATCACATGGTAGGTATAAATGACACTTTTTGAATAGTCAAATTCCCAAAAATGTGTGACATGTGTCACCCTTCACAAGCCACCATGTTGCATGATGAGCTTAGGATGTTGATGACCACTAACTAAGGACTAATTCATGACGTATGGTAATATCATTAACATCCCAAACAATGAGAGCCTTAAAATAGGGGCATGATCATATGGCATGGCCACATTATGAAAGGGTTAATCCCTATAGTCCATTTTCATATCGTAAGCAGTCAATTCCATTGGTGTTTAAGAGTGGTTATATTAGGACACCATTCAACCCCAAGGTCGGACATCATGAGCCCCACATCCACATGAACAATATATATACACGATGTTGTGACTCCAATAAAGATACATTTGAACAATGAATCATATGGATCTATCATAAGTCCAAGTTTGAGCTCTACAATTGTGGTGGATTTGTGAAATCATTACATGATGTTTGGTTGATGTTTGAGCCCTCATAAGGCTATATATATATATATATATATATATAGAGAGAGAGAGAGAGAGAGATATCTGTGTTGTGTGTGTGTGTGTGTGTGTGTGTGTGTGTATTGGAGTTTCAAATAGTACTCGTATGAGCTATGTTGGGTTGACATATATACATGTGGATTTCCCCACATAGACTTCAATGGTTTGTATATATGTATGAGGGTTATGATGGCTAATGAATCACTAATCGGGTGAATTGGTTGTATGGCATGGTTTTCTCCCTGAGCATTGTGGGTTCAACTCTAGTCAAACTTGGTTAAATTATTTTATATGGGGTTATTGGCACACTAGTATTAACCAATATGTAGACTAATTAGACATTTTGTAGCACCTTTAATATGTAATTTTGTTATATAATGTTCCTAGATTGAACCATTCTCTTGAATAATTAATTGTTTATATAGTTTTGAATGCTTTTTGGGGGTTTTTGGGTTGATTTCAGGAAAAAATAAAATTAGATTCCTAAAGAAGGATGATGATAAAGGTTAAGTTTTGAACATTTCTAAAGGAATGAAAATCCTTTATTATATATTTTGGATGTCCAAAATTAATATTATTTGTTTTGGGGGCTTGTGATCAATTTGTTGTAAAATTTGTGTATATGGCCAAAACAAGTTCTAAAAATAGTTTTATGAGACCAAATCAATGAATAGGATGTAGCAATGTATGGATAGGGTATGATAGCATTTGTTATAGGTGATGAATAGGATATGAAAGGTTGATGACATCATTTTGAAAATAGTGGCATGATTAGTTTTGAAGGCTTATATTGTTTGAAGAGAATGTGGATAGAGTTTGAGATACTGTGAAAAGTGCTCCACATGAAGTTGAGGAAGGAGATGGGTGCCTCCAATAATATTAGTTCCTTAATAAAGTTGAAGTGTACAAAAAGTTTACACTTTAACATTCTCAAGGTTGATCCCTCAATCAGTTTATAGCCTATTGCAAGTGGGTGCTTGCACATTTCTGAGGTTGGTGTATTAATCCAATTGTAGCCAATTTCTAGTATTTTCTTTCACATGTTAGGGGTGTGTTCCTCCAATAGTCACTTCGTACAAATATATGTAAATGTATTGATGAAAAAAAAGAAGACTAAAAAGTTGTGGTTTTCTATGGGTTTTCTCCGACGAGGGTTTCCACATAAGAGATGGTGTCCTCTTGTGTGCATGTGATAATGGAATCTTGATGCATGGTTTCATTTATTTTTATGATGAAAATTTTTATGGTACACTTTTGTATGATTGATTTTTTTTTTTTGAAATGACAAGTTTTCCATTACACTAATTCATCCCCCTCTCAGTGTGGTCTTTGGATTCACAATTTCCTCTTTGTATATCTTGTTTAATATGGATTCAACCCTAACATTGTATATATACCTATATTAGATCTCTTTTGATTTCCTCATCGCTACATGTTATATTAATAGGGCTTTTTCAAGGCCACATGAGAACTTGATTAAGTATTTCCTTTGTCTTCTATCTTATTATTCTCATGGATAACTCTCTCACCAGCAAAATAGGCCACACGAGAATGTTTGGTGCCCTCCCAAGTGTGACAACCATTGATGGGTTAAACATATTAATCATTCCCAATTTTCTTATGACACTTTTTTGATGGGAGGAGCCTTGTGAACTATAGTGGCAAGATTTAATGAGGTCTTGAATCAATTTTTAAGGCCTTGCGAGTAACGATAAACAAAAGGGTGTGTCTTACTCACTTGGAATACTAGTAGTAGTAAATAAGTTCAAATTTCTTGAATTCTATAGATTCCAATATAGGAGGATTGGTCCTCATTTCATTATTTATGCATCCCCACTAGTCTAAAGTCTTTCTAGCACCCCTCTTGTTATCTAGTCTTGGAAAAATTGAAATCAAAATTAAAAAAATAGGGAGCTAAATCACTTAACCTAGTAGGATCATTGATTCTCCTAAAAATTATATTATTGACCCTCCCATTATTCCAAATATTATAAACCTTAGCTCTAGTAGGGGTATGAAATATTATTTCTCAAGAGATAAGGAAATTTCTTTGGTAAGATAGCAAAACAAATACAAAAATATATCATGTAATTAATTTGAAAAACCATGAAATCTCAACTAAATCATGGTGGGATAGGTGTGAAAGACCCTTCCCTTATGAATCTCACATTTAAAATGAAGTTTCTATGATTATTAATATTAGATTACTATGACTGGTGGAATAAAAAAATGCATTTTGAGTACTTATCAAGTGAAAGGCATAACTTTTTAGGCTAATTCTCCCATTCCAAAGAAAAACCTTAGAATTCAAAGCTTATGTTAGGAAATATCCCATTTTTACAAGATAATATCAATTAGATTCCCAATAATGGAAGGGATATCAATCCTTGGAGGGACAATATACTAGGAAATAATCTATTTAATATAATTAAGAACTCTCCACTATTAGGACATGGTTTTGGTTGTAGGAAATAATTATCTTGATGACATATTGAATTGGACATTAGATGATCTGTCTCATGGATGGAACTTCGGCTACATACCATAACAAATTACAACACTATCCCCTAACTTCCTCCTACTTTTATATGGTTGCTCCCCTAACTCTCAAATGGCTAAGGATGCCAGGGAATGGGGTCCTTCCATTTGCATTTTATTCTTGGTTATGAGTCATAGATCTTTAAAGATGGTTCTCCATTGTGTTTATGTTTATGGTCTCAATTTGGAATTTACGCAATCTTCACAACAAAGTATTTTTCTTAACTCTCAACCATAAAAATATTATAGTAGTTGAAATCTTAGAAAAAAAGGGTTCTAGGGCCCATCAAGGTGTTTCCTTTGTCACTACAATAATGAAGCAATATTTCCTTTGTCTATAGAATGTGAATACACCAAAAAATTCTAGTGTCACGCCATGCAAGTGCTCCTTCACTAAGAAAAATGGCTAGATTCAACCTTCTAGTAACTCGAAGCCAGACATCACCACTATATTAACTCATTTAGATGTGAAGCTCTATTCAAACTATTATGGATCCCCCCCTCTAAGTATGAGTTTTGGAAGATTTCGTTGACACATAATAACGTATATTTTCGATACATAAAAACCAATCCAAAAATACTTGTGGACACCACTAGAACCTTGCAATTAGAACACATGCATGTTAAAAATCACAAGCTATATAAGGCTCAAATTCTACATTCTAGTGAATAAAGAAGGGTTACCAATTCAACATTGAACAATATCCTACACTTCCATTCCTTAAAAACTAGTAATGGAAATTATTTTTTTTTAAAGAAAAGTTAAAGGAAGGTTTATTATCTTAGGACTCTCTCATCATAAAACTTAATGGGGATTGAAAGAAAAGTCCAAAGGTAACAGGTACGGTTGGGGGGAAGGGGGTAACGGAGTTTAGGAATTGAAGGAATTATCCTATCCAAGATATCATTAATTTAAAGCGTGATTATTAAATGAAACTCCAAAAACATAATTAGACATCCCAACATTGGTTCCACTCCTTTAAATATTAAATTAACTTCCATTTAGAAAGTAATTGTTACAATTCTCTCCATTATTTCTAAGTTTCAATTCATGCATGTTTTCAGGGAGCTAAACTTGTTGGATGATTCATTGTCCAACCAAATTTTCTCATGTTCTAGAATATTAGTAAAGGTAAATGGAACAAGTGGAGGTTTTGATGTTGTGAGTGAAGGGTACAAATGATTTCATGGAGCATGAATTTGAAACATGGAACTTGTAAGTTCTTCACATATACCTGATGGTTGAAATAGGGAAGACTCCCCCCACTAGAGTAAATGTATGGGTACGAAGAAGAGGTGTTGGAGGTGTTGGTAAGATTGGGAAAGGTGTGTGATGGGTGGAATGGGGTGTTAGGAGGTCTAGGAGCACTCAAGAATCAATATCCAAGATAAGAGATGGCTAGATTCGCTTAATGTATTTAGGGGAATTTCAATGAAAAATCATGAAAAACCAGTGAGGGTGATGGTGAAATAAGAGATGGCTATGGTGGATGAAGTGGAAGGTGGCTGTTGGTGATGAAGTCTTGGTCCCCTCTTGAAGTACCTAATATTCTTAAAACATGTGTGTCTTCCAAGAACTATGCAACAAGATACATTTTCATAAACTAGAAAAGCATGAATCAATTGCCTATATTATGCATGAAGGAAGTTGTTGAAGGGAATGAAGGCATGAGTGAGATCTTATTACAGAAGTGGAGTTGGAAAATTATGACAATGAAATGTTCCTTGCAACATGAACCAAATACTGAATCAAATAAAACAAACTCCAAAGGTCATACAAGGACTAGAAATCTATTTTTTTGGGGCTGCTAAAGGGTCCCTTCCTCAGGTCATGGTCCCAGAGGGAAAAAGTGAGGCTGAGACACCTGCTGCCAACCTTTTGGTGATACTCTTTCTCCTTGCTAATATGATACTTGAAAGAAGGAACAAATGGAAGAAAACTATCATAGAACCAATCTAATATATATTGTTGTAATGGAAATGCATCTATTAAGCAAATGAAAAATTAAGCTATGACTCTATACTAACATACATGTATAATAAAGAGGAGCCTTAGCTGCTAGGGTTGGGCCCTAACCCAAGGGCTTTAGCCCTTTGAGCTAACTCAGTGCTGGCTCAAAATAAAACTCATTCTTATTACCAAAACAATGGATTACATAAAAGATTGTCACAAGTCTTGCAGTTCAAACATAGAGTAGACTTTTACAATCAAAAATCTAAGTCATACTAAGGTCCTAGGCCTCTCTACTTATACATCTAAAGTCTCCGACGACTTCATTAAAATTAGGGAGGCTTGACTCCCAAACTTGAGATAAACTAGTGGTTTGTCTTTCACTTGATCAGCTGCCTTCTAGTCCTCATGATTTGGCTATTTGCACTCCAAGCTGATGGAAGAATATTTGAATGGAGGGGTAGTAAATGAGGAGGATTTACTGCCTATAATCCCTCTCCCTTGTCCCATTCAGGTTTTGACCGTGGTCTTTGCCAAAATTCCTTGCTTTTATCCTTTAATCCTACATTAAATTCACATTAGACCACAAAGCAAAATATCCAACTCTAATTCATCTCATAAACAAAATATAATCAAAAGTATGCAATAAGCTATGAGAATAGTTGGTTTGACTAAGCTAGGAGGTGAATTAAGGCCCATATAATTACCCAAATATGACGCTCATAATCACCCCCTACTGAAAGTGATGCTCATCCTCTGAGCAACTTAGTCAATATCCATATCCTTCATGGCTCCGGTGGCCTCTCTGACATCCCATGCCTCTGTTGTGGTCTCCTCTTCTTGTTCATAAAATCCTTCTTTCTTTTTTACCTCTTCCCACTGCCTCTTTTCTTCTTCTTATTTTCTCCCTTCTATCATCCCTAAGAGTAGTGATGGAGTGAGTTTTATGCCTATCCAATTGACCTTCAACCTTTTCATAGATTTCTTATACATAGGTGTCCTATTGAGTGCCTATATCAACCTTTGAGGGGAGTGATATTCTCTTATATTTAACTTGTGTCATGATGTGTTCCATCTCCTTAGGCAAGCATGTATACTATCATCTCCTAGCAACCTAAACATGTCCTCAAAATGTGAAATTGGTTGCTTTTGCACAACAAGATATCTAGGAGCCAACTGAGGATCATTTGCTATCAAATTATGGGTGGTGATGAGGGCCATGGGATTTGATTATTCAGCTCTGATCAATAGAGGTTCAGTTTTCTCTCTGGTCAATATATTTTTCATCTCTGTATCTCTTGACTCCTAATGGTTCATCCATGATGCCAAAGCCATTAATTGTAGATCTCCTATCTTGGAATTAGGATCCCTAACATTCATGTCTATAAGGGCCATATTGTGCAAATAAAACTCAGCCATTTTGGCCCTATCATCTAGTGTACTTTGATCACAAAGATCAATAAACTACCTGTAGTCTTGAAATGGCATGGTTCACCTCTGTTCTAGTGTCTTAATCTAAAACTCCAACCATTGTTCTTTGAGGTAGAAAGCATAGTATTTAGTTGGCTTCCTATATTGGATTGCCTCCAAGGAGAGCTTGGCCATACATGCTAGTTGGTTTTCTCTTTCATGCTAGTTGGTTCTCTCTTTCCTTCTCATAAATAGGTTTCAGTAAATACTTTCCTTTGATTGAACGAATTTTAAAAGAAATGGACTTTCCTTCTTGCACTAAAAACTAACCAATGACATTTCCCTAGGCATCAAATTCCATAATAAAGGTTTTCATGAGGTCTCATATGAGTCTGATGTAGCTAAAACTAGAGCTTGAAACATTTTATTTTTAAGATTTTCAAAGTCCTTAATTAATTTTAGAGTTTACAAAAATGCATCTTTCTTCAACAAAATTAAAATAATACCTTGTCTACTCGAGAAGTCCTTGAAGATTCCTCGAGGTTGTGGTAATTTTCCATTCCTTGATTTCTTTAGTTTTCTTAGGGTCTGGATTAACACCATCATGAGATAGAGTATGACCCAAATACTCCTCTTCCTATACCCAAAGTAATATTTGGATGTTTTCCCACACAATTGTTTCTCCTCCATTAGTTTGAGCACCTTGTCAACATTTTTAGCACGATATTTCCAAGACTTGTTGTAGATTACTATATCATCAAAATATACTGACACAAATTTTCTAAGGGTTTGAAACTGGAATTCATTAAACCTTGAGATGTGGAAGGTGGATTAGTAAGGCCATAGGAAATGACCAAAAATTCATAATCACCTTCATGACTTATGAATGTTGTTTTCATAATATCTTCCATCTTCATTCTAATTTTATAATATCTTGAACCAATATCTGTCTTCATGAAATAAAAATTTTCATGTAGTTCATCCAACAATTCATAAATGATAGCAATGGGAAATTAACCTTTGATATTGAGTTTGTTGAGTTCTCTATAATATTGGTGCATGGACCATGATCCATCCTTTTGTGCACCAATACTACTGGAGAAGAGAAATAACTTTGGCTAGGATGAATTATAGCTGCCTCTAGCATTTTTGAAACCATATATTCAATTTAACTCTTCTGGGGATAATGATACCTATAAGGTATGATGTTTGGAGGAAAAATTCTTGGGATTTAATGAATAGCGTGATCATGATTATGAATAGGAGGGTGATCTTTGGGAGTCCCAAATACCTTCAAGTAATTTTCAAGGAAGCACTAGAGATCTAGATAAATGAATGGCATAGATGTTTCAACATCTAGTCAGCATAATTGTGAAATTATGCCTCATTGTTCCTTCTTCAAAATATTTGTCATTCCATTATAGCTGACTTTATTCCAATCTTTCACTACTATACTCAATTAAATTTCCTCCCCTTCCTACATAAATTTCAAGATTTTTTTTAAAAAATTAAAAGCTATGTTCTTCAATCATTATAACCATTGGACCCCTAAACACAACATAAAAACCACCCATTGGAATGGATGGCATTGGACTATTAAATACATATTCTCCCATGGTTGCACTGATATTATGGTATTTCCCTAAGTAATTTATAGTTCCTCCATTCACAACCATCACTTGACAGTCTAGTGCTAAATATAGAAAGCAATTCAAATCTCTCACTATTTAACAATGAACAAAATTGTTGGTACTACATGAATCAATAAACACTATTAGTTTTTTCTTCTTGATATATATTTGTATATTGAGAGTTTGAGATGTGGTAGTTCATGCTAATGCATTACAAGATATGGTCATATTCATTTCTTCTTTTTCAACCCCTGAAGTTCATTCTTGGTGTATATGTTCTTCTTTTGATGTGTCTTGTTAATTTTCTTGCTCATCTTCATAATATATGTAAAACAATTTCTTCACATTGCTCTTCTAATGTTTAGTGTATTTTCTACCACAATTGTAACAAATCCCTTTTTCTCTTTCTTCCTCCAATTATTGTGATGTCAAGCTTGTAGGTTGTGGGATTCTAGGAGTGATAACACTTCCATATTTATAGTTGTGAGTGGTAGACCTCCTTGTTGCCATAATTTTTCTTTCAAATTTTCTTGCCACCTTGAATGAATTCTCCAATGACTTATATTGCTAAAGAAAAAACTAATTTTGGATGTTGTATTTCAAATAACGTATGAAGATAATAATAATATTCTCCTCTGGAATATTGGTTACCTTGATATTAAATCTTTGGAAGTCCTCAGTGCGTTTGTTATGAAACCAGTTCAAAAAAGATAGAAAATATAGATCAACACCTTAGAATTCAGCCTCTTCGAGGGGCCAACATCCTTTACATTACACAAATGAACAATTCTTAGATGATTCAAATGAGAAAACCTCCTTTCTATATATACGAGTCTAAGGGGTCACAATATAACCAAGACGACCTAACAATAATAATATAAAGGCACAAAAATAACAATAAAGGGAATTTATGGGGCACAATAATAACAATATGGGGACAATAGGGGTAGAACAATTATAATAAGGGATACAACAACAATAATAATGAGGGAATCACTAGTATGATAGTGAATGAACATGCCCCTCTCATTCAAAAAAGTGTTTTCCTCAATGCTTGAGTAGTTCTAGATGCTTCTGTGTAAAATTCTCATCCTCCAATGTGCAGTCTTCAACGGGTAAGTTCTTCCACTTGATGAGATACTCTAAAATTGATCGATTTCATAGTGGTCAAGTTCTTTTTTCTTTGATTGCTTTAGGTTTCGATATGATTTTTCCTTCCTCATCAAGTTCTAGCAATATTGCTTGAACTGGAAACTTGTCACCTATAACCTTCTTTAAGCATGAAACATGGAAAATTGGGTGCAGTCAGGAAGATATAGGAAGCTCCAATTTTTATGCCATAGTACCTATCTTTTGCAACACCTTGTGTGAACCATAATACCTTGGTGATAATTTATTATCCTTCTTAACTTGCTTGAGGGACATTTGTTTATATGGTTGTAGTCGTAGGAATACCAATCACCTACATCAAAATGTCTTTCACTGCGATGTTGATCTGCATGCTGTTTCATTCTATTCTTCGTGAAGGTGAGGTTATCCTTTAAGAGTTGGAGAACTTGTTGTTGATGCTCGATGTGATATTCCACTGCTTGAACCTTGGAATTTTCTCTTAAATATGATGTGATGGATGGTAGAGATATCCATAAAGAGCCAAAAATGGACTCATTTTTGTTGTAGTATGGAAGGAAGTGTTATACCACCATTCAGTAAGAGGCAACCGTTTGACCCATTGTGTCTATTTGTCAGATACAAAGAAACAAAGATTTCCTTCCAAACATTTGTTTACTATCTCAGTTTTCCCATCAAATTGAGGATAGTAAGATGAGCAATGAGCTAACTGAGTAACAAGAGAAGAAAATAATTATGTCCAAAAATTTCCAGTGAAAATGGATCTTTGTCACTTACATTAATCTTTGGGTTTCCATGTAGCTTTTGAATTGTTTCCACAAATGTAGTAGAAATTGTACTCACTTTAAATGGATGAGATAGTGCACAAAAGTGTGCATACTTGGTGTAGATTTTGACCTCGTATAGAAATTACCTTCATACAAATTCTAAAACACAGAAAATAAACAATTCAATAGAATAACACATAAAACACATATACACAGAGATTTTCCCCTGTATCCCAAAACCGGGACTACCAGCTTGATTTTTCGTTGTATTCCTTTCAATGTTATAATACATATTTATACATGTCGAAGCATCCAATACCATGGACCGAAAACCATCACATCCAATACCATGGACTCAAAACCATCACGTCCAAAAACATGTGCAAAAATCATGCACAAAACCATAGGTGGGTCCGCCCAACCTAACATAGGGTCCAAAACCAAAATTTTTTGAGTGCTACCCCGGACCCCATAAAGTGGGGTTACGGGTACCCCTCAAACCCCATATGACCTCCTCCCTTGTAACCCCTAATTAACTACGTGGGCTAGTCATGGAAAGAATATAACACAACCCAACATTGTCCCACTTGTTTTGTTTCCACATGGGGCCACAAGCAAGCTTAGTCATCTTTCCAGCCTTAAAACGTCCATTGTTTCTCTACACCAAGAGAACTTCTTAGAGCTCACATATTTTGTTAATGCATCTGCAGTTTTCTTCAACGTGTCCACCTTTACCAGCAACACCTTTTGGTCTTCTATCATATCCCTCACAAAGTGATACTGAAAATCAATGTGCTTTGTCTTTGAATGATATGTAGGGTTCTTTGCCAAGAAAATTACACTTTGGCTATCACAATCTATCCTTATAGCTTCTAGTACTAACCCCATACTTGAACACAATCTCTGCAACCAAACTGCTTCCTTGCTTGCATGAGTGGCTACCATGTATTTTGCCTCTGTAGTTGATAGTGCCACTACAAATTGTTTCTTACTCATCCAACTAACTGCACCTCCAAATAGGTTAAGCACATAGCCACCTGTAGATCTTCTCTGATCCAGATCTCCAGCCCAGTTTGCATCAACAAAGCCATCAATATCCAACACTCTATCCAATCTTGGTCTTCCTTGGTAGCACAAACCATAACCATTAGTGCCACACAAATACTTGAAAACCTACTTCATTGTTGTCCAATGCTCCTTTCCTGGTTTTGACATAAACTTGCTCAATACTCCCACTACATGTGCAATGTCTAGTCTAGTATAGACCATTGCATACATCAGGATACCGACTTCACTTGCATATGCAACATGGTACATGTCCTCTTCCTCTTCTTGTGTCTTGGGACACTGTTCAGCATACAACGTCACACCTACAGGAATAGGAACCTTCACCGGTTTACTATCCTACATATTAAACCTCTATAGTATTGTCTCGACATACTTCCTCTGGTTTAACCAGAGCTTCCTGTTTGCCTGATCTCTTTTAATTTCCATGCCCAAAATATAGTTTGCAGCACCGAGATCTTTCATGTCGAATTTGGAGGACAATTGGGTCTTCAAATTCTGGATAATTTCTTTGTCATTTCCAACCAACAACATATCATCCACATACAAGACCAGATAAATAACACGGTCACCAATCAAATTAATTTAAAATCCACACAATGATCTGCTTTGCTTCTGGTGAAGCCAAGTCCCCGTATAAATGTATCAAATTTCTGATACCACATCCTTGGTGACTGTTTTAACCCATATAGAGACTTCTTTAACTTGCATACTAGTTCTTTCTTACCCTTCACCGCAAAGCTTTCAGGTTTCTTCATGTAGATTTCCTCTTCCAAATCCCCGTGAAGAAATGTTGTCTTCACATCCATCTGTTCTATCTCAAAATCAAAAGCAGCAGCAACAGATAAAAGTAATCTAATATAAGTTACCTTGGCAACAGGAGAAAAAATATCACCAAAATCAATTCCTGGCATTTGGGAATAACCTTTTGCTACCAACTGAGCTTTGTATTTCTCCACTTCCCTTCTGCATTTGTCTTCTTCTTGAACACCCATTTGCTGCCAATGGGTTTCCTTCCAGCCGGCAACTCCATCAGATCCCAAGCCTCATTTTTGTGCAAAGATGCATTTCATCAACCATGGCCTCTTTCCAGAGTTTTCCATCCTCTGAATCCACTGCTTCCTTCACAGTTCTGGGATCATCATCAGTGACAGACAAAGCAAAGTTTGAACAGAAAGCAGATGGACTATACCTTTCTTGCTGCCTTCTTTCTCGAGCTGATCTTCTCACAGCTGGAGTTTGTGGCTCTTCATCTTCTGATTCCTCCTCTGCTACAGAGTCTGATCTTCCTCCTTTAGCAAACTCTATCTTCACAGGTTCCTTTGGTTGGACTTCATGTTAATAACATCTTTCACCTCTCTGAACACCACATCTCGACTGTACACAACCTTCCTTGTTACTGGGTTCCAAAGCTTATAACCCTTTAAACCATCCTTATACCCAATAAAGATGCACTTTTCAGATTTACTATCCAACTTGGTTCGTTTCTCCTTTGGAACATGTACATATGCATCACACCCAAATACCCTCAGATGTGAAAGAGAGGGTTTCTTACCATTCCATACTTCTTGTGGAGTCTTATCCTCCAACGCTGATGAAGGTGGCCTGTAGACCAAGTAACATGCAGTATCCACTGCCTCTGCCCAAAATTCTTGTCCTAACCCGGCACCACTGAGCATGCTTCCCGCCCTTTCCATCAACGTCTTGTTCATTCTTTCTACGACTCCATTTTGCTGAGGTGTATATGGAGTAGTCTTCTGTCGTGCTATACCACACTTCTTACGAAATTCTTCAAATTCCTTGCTGCAAAATTCTCTACCATTATCTGTCCTCAACACCTTTATCTTCTTCTCTGTCTGATTTTCCACCAGAGCCTTAAATTGTTTAAACCTGTCAAAGACTTCAGATTTCTTCTTAAGGAAATATATCCATGTATTCCTTGAGAAGTCATCTATAAATGATACATATTACACAGACTTACCGAGTGATGGAACTTTCACAAGGCCAAACACATCACTGTGCACAAGCTCTAATATATGTTTCATCCTCTTACCACCAGAGGGGAAACTCACCCGATTCTGCTTCCCATATACACAATTTTCACAGAAATCAAAATCCAGAGAGCTATTACTCATACCTTCTACCATACCTTTACCATGAAGTATTCGAAGGCCCTTCTCTCCAATATGTCCAAGCTTTGATGCCACAACATGGTCTTCTCTCCAGAGACCACTAGATTTTCTGCTCCATTTTCAGGAACCATAGAACTATTGCACCCGTCAACAACAGTGCTACCTTGCAGCTTGTACAAAGTTCCAATCCAAACTCCCCGCATCAATACCGGTGCTCCTCGAACCATATTGCAGGTATCCTTCTCAAACACTGTATTTACACCTGCATCATCCAACTTGGTTACAGAAATCATATTTTTGGCCAATGCAGGAATATGCAGAACACCCGGAAGGTCTAACCCTTCCACCTTGCAACTTCAACTTTTACTTTTCGTGACAATTTATCTAGCCTTCCTATCATCTCCAAGAAGACTCACCACCATCGTATTTCTCATACTCACATAACCACTCTCTATGGGGAGTGAAGTGAAAGGATGCACCTGAGTCAATTACCATGCCTCATGATCTACATGTGTACTTGAAGAAGCCAAGTACACATCCCCACCTTCATCTGAGGTGGTTTTCGCCTCTACAGAAGGAGCATCATCAGATCCCTTTCCTTAATCAGGAGCTTTAGATTTACACTCCCTTCTGAAGTGCCCTTCCTTTCCGCATTTCCAGCACACCACCTTTGTAGGTTTTCCTGGAGATTTAGATCTCCCTCTAGATTTAGATCTCCCACTCGTGACTTATTTTTGTTTCTATTCTGGGACCGTCCTCGTACAGACAAGGCATCACCATTCTGGTTGTCCATATTTTTCCGTCTCATCTCCTCCGTCAGCAAGGCTGAGACTGTTTCATCAAACTGCAAAGCAGTTGCATTGCTACCTATTGCAATAACCAGACTATCCCATGAATCTGGTAGAGAACACAACAAACTGATGCACTTATCTTCATCTGAAATTTTAATATCAACTGATGATAACTGACTTACCACAGTATTAAACGCATTCAGATGCTCTGTCACCGAGTCTCCATCTTTCATCCTCAGGTTATACAACTTTTTCCGCAGGAATAGTTATTCACCAGAGACTTAGATTGGTACAAATTCCCTAACTTGTCCCACAGAGCCTTCGCCATAGCTTCCCCTAATACATTCAACAATACTGAATCTGAGACACACAATCGTATTGTGCTCTTTGCCTTCTGATCCAACTTCTTCCATTCTTCATCGGTCACACCCGTTGGTTTAGTACCCAGATCTACCGCGATCCACTGATCTTTATCCACCAATAAATCCTCCATATTGAGTTTCCACAACTCAAAACTCTGACCATTGAACTTCTCAATCTCTATCTTTCCGTTACTCGCCATCTTCTTTCACCACCAGAATCGATCTCGCAGATCTCCCACTGAACAGGGTCTACCACAGGCCCGAGCGAAACCCCTCAGCAACAAAGGCGTCCCTTGAAGCCAAAACAGCTCTGATACCAAATGTAGGTTTTTATCCCGTACAGAAATTACCTGCATACATACGAATTGTAAATCACAGGAAAAATAAAAATGCGAGAGCATAACACATAAAACACATATACACAGAGATTTCCCACTGGATCTCAAAACCGAGACTACCAGCTTGATTTTTCATTTATGTTCCTTTCAATGTTACAATACATATTTATACATGCCGAAGCATCCAATACCATGGACCGAAAACCATCGCGTCCAAAAAACATGTGTGAAAATCATGCAAAAATCCATAGGTGGATCCGCCCAACCTAACATAGGGTCCAAAACAAAAATTTTCGGGGGCGCTGCCCCGAACCCCATAAAGTGGGGTTATGGGTACCCCTCAAACCCCTTGTTAACTATGTGGAAAGAATATAACACAACCCAACAATTTTTTTTGTTCTTCCTCCTCCTTAACCCCTTCCAACAGTCTAACAGTAATGGAGGACTGAACTTAAGACCAATCTAGTTGGCTTTCAAGTTTTGCAGTGATTGTTTATATAGGGGCACTCTTGTCATAGCTTCCCTCATTCTGGTTTTGGAGTGATACCCCCTGATTTTTAGGCGATGTGACAATGTATTCCACCTTCTCATGCATGCATGAAGGCAATCATTTCCAAATAGTCTCTCCATATCTTCAAAATGAGTGATAACCTGGGCTTGCTTGTCAACATAGTCAAGAAGAGCTTGAGGATTGGTTGCTAGGTGTTGGTGGGCATAAATGAGAACTAATGGTTCTGCTGGTTTTACCCTTATCATGAGGGGCTCACTTAGCTCTTTTTCCAGTATCTTTTGAATTTCCCCTGCTCTCTTTTCCTCATGGCTCATCTAGGAAGTCACAGACATGAGCTGTAGGTCTCCCAATGCAACATTTGGATCCCATAAGTTCATGTCTAGAAGTGCCATATTGTGTAGGTAAAATTTTGCTAATTTGGCTTTATCCTTGGCTAAACTATTATCACATAAATGCATAAACTACCCATAATATTGAAATGGGATGGTGCCCCTCTGGTCCAATGTTTTAATGTGGAATTGGAGCCACTAGTCTTTGAGAGATAGTGCATAAGATCTAGCAGGCTATCTACGTTGCAAGGCCTCCATTGTCCAGCTGGCCATGCAGGCCATCTGGGCTTCCTTTTCCTGCAACTGATTTTTCAAAATCAGCACTTCAGTTGTTGCCTGAGATTCTTTTTCTTGTTGTTGTTTTATCAACATTTCAACATTGGTCTGTGGCTCTTCCTCTTGCTGCTATTTCACTGTTGCTTCATTATCTACTAGGGGTCCTTCTTGTTGTTGCCACCCTTCCAAAATTGGCAACTTGTCTCCCCCTTGAGGTTCTTGTTCCTGTAACTTCTTTTTCAACAGTTCATTTTCTTCTTGTAGTTGGGCTCTTCTAATGCTCTTTGTGTGCCTTACCATGCCCAACTCCCTTCTCAACTCTCTCAACTTGTTTTCCATGTGCCCTATATCTTCAACTCCTTTAGATTTAGCAATCTACATCTAGGTGTGACCCTTTCTTGTTCTAGTTCAAAGAAAAGAGGTACATTGAATTTTTGTGGGATGATCTTCCCACCTTCTAGAAGGTTGTAATAGGAGCCTAAATTAGGCTTAGGGCTTGGCTTAGCTATTTATTTTGCCTTACCTTCATCTTATGACTGTTTTGCTGCCTTCTCTTCCAATGTTTCATTTTCTTTTAGCTTGGCTAGTGTCAACTGTAGAGAGGTTTGAGCCTCATGTAGGACTACTTTGGAGTCCATAAATATGATTCTTTTCTTCTAGGTGGAGGTATTCAGACTCTCTCTCGTAAGTGACAGAGATTTTGGAGGGAGATTCCTCCCTTGCTACAGTAGGTGCGTCTTCAATGGTAATGGGTTCCTTTGATGGTGGTTGGGGCTTGCCCACCTTAATCCTGGTGCTCCTCCTGGCTTTGAAATACATAGATTTTTGTCTTTTTCTTTTTCCCTTCTGCTTAGCTAGAGTGCTTAATGCAGCAAGCACAGTTGTCGCTTCCCTTGCCAGCGTTTCAGGGGATATTTCCTCCTCCTGCTTTTCTTCTTTATCCTTTGCAATTTTTCCTGAGTTTGTTGTTTCTGCTTTTGTCTCTGCTATCTCTAATGGTGTCCTTTCTTTTTCTTGTGGAGTCTCTGCATCTCCTGTGGCAGTGTTTTTCTGAGCCTTCTTGGGCTTCTTTTTCTCAGCTTCTGTTCTCTTCCTTTTCTCTGCTTTTGATGCTATTTTCCTTCCTGCCTTAGGTGTAACTGTGGTTTTGTCTAGCTTCTCCTCTTCCTCCTATTTTTCCTTTTTTCTCCTCTTCTATTTGAATATTTTCTTGCTCCTCATGAATTTCCTTTTCAAGTTCCTCTATCTGCTCCTCCTCTTCACTGTCGGATGGGCTAAGTTCATCAGTGAGAGTTTTGATGTTGTCTCCTCTAGACATGTTCCAGAAAATTTCCCAAGCTATGGGAATGGTGTATGTGTGTAGGGCATCTTCTACCAACAATTTTATGAGCCCATGGTGGGCCAGTTGGTCTGGAACCCATACATTCAACTTGGTTCCACATTCTATCAAAGATTGAAGGAGTAAATATGGGAGACTGAGTTTCCTAGCTGTTGGTAGGTCCATCCCATATCTCAATTGATGCAATAACCTAAAGTGATACCCATAAAATATATTGAATATCCCTTCACAAGACATATACTTCATGATCTGGTAGCTGACTTCACTCCATGGAGGAGGTAATTTTGTGCTTCTAACCCCATTCTTATCCTCTACAGGATGCTCATAAGGCTAAAAAAATGTCTTTTTAGCAACATGTCGCAATGGTTTTTCCTCTTTTCTCCAGGGGAGCCCAATGTGGAAGACCTGTGATTCTGCTAATAAAATCTGGTGTAAGCTCTAGGGTTAGACCCCTGAAACTGACTGTAGAATGTGTTTTCGAATGGGGTCTTAAGGACATAAAACATTCTTTGGTCACCTCCTCATGATATCCATGAATTCTCTCAAAGAAAGACATCCAGTTTTCCCTCGTGAACAGGGTCACCATCTCGAGGTGCTCATGCAATTTGTTGGAGTTCAAAGGCTCCTTTCTCATAAAACCTCCTAGCATGGTGCTTAGTGGTTTCTACAAATGCTCAGGTGAGGAAGAAGGCAACAACTTCCAAAACTAGAATAGAGGGATAGCTGAGTTTTGTTTTTTCTGAAACTGGAGAGGGAATTTCTCATGTGATTCTTCTTCACAACATTAATTTTCAATTTTTCCCTCTCTTCAAACTGTTTGAAACCTGAATTTGCTTCTTAGTTTTTGGAAAAAATCAATACTTCGACAGAACAGAGAGAAGATATAAAACAATGTTTTTTTATTCTCAAAGAGTAAATAGACTTGCAAATTCATTTCCTTCCCAGGATTGATTTGCTATGGTTGCAACTCTTTTTTTTTGAGAATACGGGAAAGGAAAAAAATAGATTTTTGAATGCATAGAAGAAAACAAAGACACTGTGTAGAACACAAAAAAACACAGGCAGACTTTAGATCTTCTCTTTTCCTTTCTTTTTCAACCCAATACTTTTCTTTTAACCCACCACATTATATAGATATATCATATGTAGAGTGGGTTTTTGAGCCTACCTCATTTTAAGCTTGAATTTTGACAAAAATTCTAACTTTTCTGTTGTAGATCTGCTCCCTGGCCTTCCTATATAAAGCGTCCTGTAGACAGTGTTCCTACTCCTATAGATGCAATGGTGCTCCTGTAGAGTCGGATAAGCGGGAGGGTTTTCAAAAACTACTAGAAAATGACTCGTTCCCTGTTCTGAATGTGTATATGAGTACTGTAGTCGAGAACTCATTGATGTAAATGCAAACAAAAGGTGGTGGAGGGTAATATTGCACTGTACTTAAGTTGATGGCGTAATCTGCGGTGACGCGGTGATGTGGCTGGATGGGTACGTAATCCCCATCCAGACTGTTGGTCCTACGCTAGTGTCATTATGGTTTTTCATGTCGCCTGACCACCATCACCTCCCTTATTCCCGTTATACGCTACCACCACTACTAGTTTTGAGTTTTTTTCTTCCCGAGTTGATGGGCCACACATTCTGACTGCATATCTAATCTGCAGTTTGAATTGGATGGGGCTCATTTGAACTCCATGAGGGTGTGTTGAACTAAATGAGGGTGACTAGTTAGCTAGCCACCAATTCCATTTCATTGTGGCCATTCCCATAGTTCATGCAGTTTCTAAATAATATTCATGTAATCGAGGAATAGGTTTAGCCACTTACATACTAGTCGTTGTTGTGCTCTGCATGCTTCAGACCTCAGCACTTCATTTCCTCGTTGCCGTTGTTGCTCGTGCTCTACATGCTCGGTCTTTCGCTTATGCTGGTGACTTTTCAATGAAGCTTTTCTCCTTGCATGTTGCATACATTTTGGTTGTGCTGACCCTGTCTTTGGAGTTTGTTTTTCAAAGGGATCAACTGCTACTGGAATCTTGCAGGATTTCTTGTAGCTATTTTTCCTTCTGAAATTTTAGGTTGATGCATGAGCAAGGGCTAAAAAGATTGTTGAAGAAGGTTCTGAATGATAGGAATAACAGCTGAGAGGCATCAGGTAAGAATAAGTAAAGAACATTGTTGCTTTATTTGTCATCATCTTCTTGTGTTTATAGAATGAAAGAAACATAATTTATGTATTTGTCTCTGCAAGGAAAGAAAAAGCGAGTGGAAATGTGGGTGTGCAAGGATGGAATGAAGAGTTAGGCAGATGGATGGTGGCAGGGAGGTTCACAGGCCTTCTAGACAAATCTCCAGCCCTAGGGTTCTTCTTTGGGCTTAATTTTGGGATTTCTATAGTTTCTACAGGAGCCTCTTGTAGAATACATAGAGTTTCCTGTAAGATGTGAAATTTTCATAACAAATGAGACCAGGGCTTGGGAAATGATAAAAACGATGGAGGGATGGACTATGAAGGGTGTATGCAACCTAGCTATGTCTTTTCTCTTGTGTGACCCTTCTGTAACTTTCAATTCATTCAAAAGAAGTTAGGTTTTTTTTCTTTTTCTTTTTTTAATGGGACAGCTGGGGCACGTCCAGGAGGTTTTAACCCTCACTGCCTGCCCTAGGCGCCTCCATGATGTTTTCACCCAAATATATTTTATTCCTTTTTCTAATTTTTTTTTTTCTCTCCTTTTTTTTATTGTTGTTGTTGTTTTCTCAGGGTGTGGATGGAGTGGAGACAGGGACCTACTCCACTACCAACATCGTTTTACCCATATTATCAGTGAATTCCTACTTGGAAAGGGGCTTCATGTAGATCTTCAACTTATCCCCATTGACGAGCATGGGGATGGCTTCTTCATCAATGGTCTAGATTACGACTGAACCATTGTCATTGCATTGTTCCACTGTGTATGGGCCCATCCATCTTGTCCTCAATTTGCCCTTGAAATCTTTATATCTCGAATCATATAGTAGTGCCCAATCTCCTTGCTAAAATTGTTTTTCTTTGAGGTGTTGTCATGCCATATTTTTCTTTGAAGTTGGACTACCTTTGAGTGGAGTAGGGCCTATATTTTCTGTTCATCTAATCCATTTAGCTGAAGCAATCTTTCCTTTCGTGCATGGCTGAGATCTAGGTCCAGCTAACCTGCCATCCTTAATGTGTTATATTCAAATTCTATTGACAACAGAGCCTTCTTCCCATAGATCAGCTAATAGGGTGTAAAACTATGGTGGTTTTCTAGGCGGCGTTATAGGCCCAGGTGGCCTCAACCAATTCATTTGCCCAATATTTTCTGTTGTTACTCACTACCTTAGTCAAAATACCTTCCAAAGCTCTGTTAGTGACCTCCACCTATCCATTTGCTTGTGGATGATAAGGGGTGGAAGTTTTGTGCTTAATCTTGTGGTGTGTGACCAAGTCTTCAACCAAATTGGAGGTAAACTAACTCCCTTGATTTGTGACTAACTCTCTCGGATAGCCAAACTTGTAGAAGATATTTTCCCTCAAAAAGTCAGCTACTTTTTCTTCTGTTGTTGCCTTAATTGCCTTGGTTTCTACTCATTTTATCAAATAATCAGTACACACAATGATGTAAGGTTTCTGTTTTGAAGGAGGGTTGGTCGGACCCATAAAGTCCATGCCCCACTTCTCAAATGGCTCGAAAGTCACTTGAGATTGCAGGGGCATCTCATCCCTTGGAGTAGGTTTCTCCATCCTTTGACATCGATCACATTGGCCGATATATCTCCTGACATCTTCATGAAGAGTGGGCCAATAGTAACCTGCTTGCAAAATTTTGAAGGCAGTCCTTTTTGTTGCAAAGTGGCCCCCACAGGGCCCATCATGACAGGTTAGGAGGATGTCAAAAACTTCCTCCTCCCTGACACATTGCCTCAAAATCTGATCTAGGCCATGTTTAAAAAGATTGCCCCTAATCCAAGTGAATGGGGCACTTTTCCTCATGATCTTGCTCTACTCTTTTGAGGACAGGTGTGGCGGAAACTGTGCTAAAACCAAATAATTTGCTATATCACCAAACCTAGGAGAGAGTATTGAAATAGCAAATAGGTGTTCATCCAACATTTGATCATCCACCATTCTTTCTTGACCTACAGGAAGATCTAGTCCAGATAGAAAATCAGCAACAACATTTTCCCTACCTGGCTTATCAACAATGGTCAAATCAAATTGCTACAATAAAAGTAACCATCTAATGATATGAGCATTTACATCTGGTTTATTTATCAAATACCTAATTGCAGCATGATCAGTGTGTACAAATGTTTGATAGCCAGTGATGTAGTGTCTGAACTTATTTAGGGAATGGACTACAGCTAGGAGCTCCTTTCAGTTATAGTGTAGTTTAGTTTGGCCTTGGATAGCGTTTAACTGGCAAAATATATGGCATAAGGAAACTTCTTCTCAACTTACTTTAAGGTCGCTCCTATTGCTCTATTCGAGGCATCTGTGTCAATGTGGAAAGATAGGGCCTAGTTTGGACCTCTCACAATTGGGGCAGTTACTAGCTTACCTTTCAAGGCATCCAGAGCCTCTTGAGAGTTGTCAGTCCATATGAACTCAACATCTTTTCCCAAAAGACCAAATAATGGAGAGGGTAGCTTACTAAAATCCTTGATGAATCTTCTATAATACCTTGCTAGGCCTAGGAAACTCTAAACATCTCTTACCTTTTGAGGAGGTGGGACCCTTTGAATGATAGCAATGTTATTGGGATCCACCTGTAATCCTTGCTGAGAATTTGTATGAGCTAGCATGGTCCCTTCAGTCATCAGGAATTCGCAATTTTCAGGACTGAGGGACAGGTTCATTTCAATACACTTGGTTAAAACTTTTCCTAGGTTAGTCAAAGCTTCTTGGAAGTTAGAACCATAAGGGTTAAAGTCATCCACATAGATTTCCACTGAATAATGAACCAGTTTAGCAAATATGCTCAGTACTACTCTCTGGAAAGTGGTGGGAGCATTCCACAACCCAAAGGGAATGACCCGGTAGGCAAAAGTACCCCAAGGACAAGTGAAAATGGTCTTATCTTAGTCTTTCGGGCTGATTTGGATCTGGCTGTACCCGCTAAACCCATCTAGGAAGGATAAGAACTTCTTCCATGCCATGCCATCTAACACTTGATTTATGAAAGGCAAAGGGAAATGGTCCTTCTTGTTGGCCTTGTTTAGTTCTCGATAATCTACACAGATTCTCCACTTCCCGTTTTTCTTTGGCATTAGCACCAAAGGAGAAACCCATTCACTATCAAAGATGGGATAGATGAATCCCACATCCAACAATTTTTGCAGTTCTTCTTTGACAATGTCCTTAAGGGCTGGATTGATCCTCCTTTGAGGCTGCTTGACTGGCTTACAATCTTCTTTAATGTAAATGTGATGAGTACAGACTGAAGGGTGGACTCCCTTCATCTCCTTATAACTCCAAGCAAAAAAATCCAAGTGATTGTTCAATAAGTTACACAGTTCCTTCTCTTGAGAGGTGGATAGGGATGAGATGATATTCAAGGTTTTTTCTAGGCAAAATTCCACATTCTCAACTCGGAGTGAGGTGAGATCAACCACACAGAGACCCACTAAAGGATTGGCTTGGGTTTCTTCCACCAGCTCTTCTAATAGAAACACACTAGGAGATGGATTCTGAATCAAGTTTTCAATAAGATCATCCTCGGTTTGTGGACCCCCCATGGTAGCCTCTACTGTACACAATGGTGCGGAATAGACTTCATCCTCATCTTCCTCCTCCAACTAAAGAGGTAAATCATGTTCTAGTAGAGATTGGGTAGGAGGATACAGCACGAGCTATTTGGACATATGCTTGTTCTTGATTGTCATGTTCCCAGCTCGACAACTGATGTAGGCATCGACAGTAGCCAACCAAGGTATTCCCAGGATAGGAGGACACCTAGTGAGCCTTTTCTTTAGTTAGAGAACTAGGAAATTAGTAGGGTACTCCCAAGAATCAATAGAGACCAATACATCTTCCACAATCCCCTCAGGGGTCATGGTAGAGTGGTATACTAAGTGCAGTAATGTTGAGGTCTTTCTCAGGGAACCCTAGAGGTTGAGTTTGAGCATAGTGTCCCTGGTCATCACATTAATGGCAACCCCTAGATCAATCAAGGTATGGGGAATATGGTGCCATTGGTGTGGACATTGACTAAAGGACTCCTAGGGTCGAGATATTTTGGACAGATCACCTACCCCAAATTCAGGTCAGATAGTTGTCCTATGACATTGATAGTTTTGGCATCTCTCTTACACCTGCCTGGGTGCCTGAAGAAATTCTCCTTGATCATCTTGTTGTATATAAGCACATCCTTTATGGCTTTGAGAAATGGTATCTTTACACATAACTGTTTCAATTCTCCCAGAAGTTTAGTTTCTTTTGGGGTTGGTTGCGTGGTTCCAGTTAGTCTCTCGGGAAAGGGTGGAATGACTTTTGGTTCACTTTCCTATTTTTCTTCCCCATCCTCCTTAGGAGGAGGTTTTCTATCTGGGAGAACCTCCCTAGATCGTAGGTTAATCTCCTGAATATCCACAACATAGGTCAGGCATGATGTTTCTCCATTATATACATGTTGGGCTTGTCTTTTGTTAGGGTTCGGGTTGGTCTGAGCAGGTGTTTGGGGTGGTCTTCATGTAGCAAGAGGTAACGGTTGTGGTTGAGCAGGTGGTGGAGGCAAAAGAGTGGGAGGAGAGTTATACTGGGGCCTCCACCCCTCATGAGGTGCATTCCAATGAGGTTGTGGCTAAGCATAAGATTGAAACGAGTGAACAACTGGTGGAGCCTGGTACTAAGGAGGATATGACCAAGGAGGGGGTGTGGACTAGGGAGGATGAGTAGGGGGGGGCCAAGAAGGCATGGAAGTGGCTTGATTAGGGTTGTAATAGTTCTAGGATGTCCCTTGCATTCCTTGCTAGTAAGATCTGGGTCCATGTGCCCCTTTTGGTTCATGAAATAGAGTGGTTCAGTGGCTCCTTCAGCCCCCTGATATGCATCTTTGATTCTGGGAAAGGAAGGGCACTGATTCGTAGGATGGTCCTCTTCACAGAATAAACATACTTCTATAGAGTGCAATGGACATTCATTCCTATTAAGCTTTCTAGTGCACCTGGGACAGAAGATGGCCAAAGTCCTCTCGGCCTCCTCTCGTTTCCTTTTGATATGCAAGGTATCCATTTGTAAGGCAAGAGTCTGCCTCACCTCGCTCTTGAAATCTTCCAATTGATTCCCAAGTTTGTTTCTAAGGGATGAACTGGATGAGGATGTACTGGCTAAAGGTTGACTTCCTCTACCTCTCTTTCTAGCTGACCTGGAATGGTTTCCAAACACAATATTTATGTCATCATCAGGTAGTTGATAGATGTCTCCCCCAGCCAGCAAATGGAGGGTATCTAGAGGGTCTTCAGGGACTCCTCTAAGCAGAGCCAAACTCAGAGATTCAGTTTCGAGCATGCATCTGGCCCTTTTATAATTGAGTTGAAACCTTTCTTCATATCCTTATAAAGATTCATCACTTCCCATGGTCATTCGGAAGATTTCTTCCTTTGTATCCTTTGAATTACCGTAGTCCCGGTATTTGTTGTTAAAGGCTTGCTGCATTTGAGCCCAAGTTGTGATACTATTTCCAGCTAACTCCATGAACCAACGCAAGGCTGCATCCTTGAGGGTGGAAGGAAATAGTTTCAACTTCTGATCGTCTTCTGCATAGTCATAGGTTCGACGGAGAACAACAAATTCAAACAAGAAGGTATCAGAATCTTCGGTAGTCAGTCCATGGAAGTGAGGTAAGGTTGAAGGCCTTATGTTTTTCATTTTTGTGTGTCCATTGGTCTCTCGAATAGGAAAGGCAAATTCTATTCTTTCCCCATTTCCTCCAACATTTCTATTTTCAGCCATGGTCTCAAGAGGAATGGTTTCTTGCTCTTCTTCTATTATAAGATCTTTGTATATCTCTAGAGGTTCACCTATAGGTTCTTCTGGATCACTGCTACTAAAGAAAAGAGAAGGGCGACTCGGTGATGTGGTGGGGGTGTTGGGTAGGAATTTTCCTAAATTGTCTCTGTTCCTACGAGGCATGAAAGGAAATCTCCTTTTGGATGATTTTTGTTCCTTTTTCTGCTTGTACCTGCAAAACTGAAATGCACTAAACAACAAATTGCCACTAACTGAAATGAAATTGCAGAATTGAAATGAAAGCAAGAAATGACTAATCAACATTTGCTGAAATGGAAATTGCTGAATTGAAATGAAAGCAGGAAATGTCTAATCTACGCTTGTTGAAATGGAAATTGCAGAATTGAAATAAAAGCAGGAAATGTCTAGTCGACGCTTGTTGAAATGAAATTGTAGAATTGAAATGAAAGCAGGAAAAATTTAATCTATGCTTGCTGAGATAAAATTGCAGAATTGAAATGAAACAACTACTCTACTTTTGCTGAAATAAACTACTTAGCAGAATGTTGTAGTAGAAAATAGAAGAAAAGCAGTAATCACAAAATACTCTAACGCTTCCTTGGAAACGGTGCCAAATAGTGTGGTGAGCTCTAGTATTGTAGTAATAATGCTACAACTCCTGGGGCTTCCTTGTTTACTTTTATCTACCCGGTAGTTCGTAAAAAACTTGGAAGCGACAATGTTGTATGCACAAGTACTAGTTCTTACTGCAGGCTATGACTTGATCAGCTGGCGCAAGTTCGCTAGGAGCTTAATCCAAATTCAATGAGTTCTTAGAAGAAACTTTTACTTTGATGCAAGGAAGCTAACTTCTATAGAGGCTATTCTACTTGCAGAAAGAGAAGGAAAACTGAAATGAAACACAAACCCTAGAAAACCCTAGTTGTGCAAGAAAAGAGATGGAAACTATTGAAATGGGTGCCATTAAATTCTGAAAAGGTAAATTGCATTTATTCAAGCTACTTCTGAAAATATATGGAAAGAAATCATCTTTTTGTACTTTTGAGTATTTTCATGTGGAATTATTATGGTTATGGTTTAATTGGTTGTGACTGTGCAGAGGTGTGGTGGCCATGGAAGATGGAATTGACTTTTGTAGATGGTGAGGAAGGTGTGGAGAGGTCCTAGGAAGTCCCTAGTAACCTTCTAGAGAATTCCATTGCATTCATACTTTGAAAAATCACTCGCATGAACTTCTACAAGAGGCTACACGGGATCTACATGAGGTTCTACAAGAGGATCTACAGGACAAGGCCGGAAGTGGTTTTTGGAGGTTTGAAGGTGGAAAAATTGTGGGAAAAGGGAAATGAATGTTGGATGAAGGTGTTGAGGGGTCTAGGAATTTGTCACTGAAGATCAGGAATGAAAGCGATTGTTGGATTTGTTCAAAAGGCAAGAAAGCAACTTTATGGAAAAATGCAGGAATTAGGGTAGCTTGGTGAAATATGGTGAAAGAGTGGGGAAAACTTTGAGAGATGGACTGGTACAAGCTGTGTTATGAAGGAATGATAAGTTGGGATGTTCTACAAGAGAGATGCGCACTTACTTGTCAAAACTGACTAAAGAAAAAAATAGAAAAACAAAGTTTTGTCTATTTTAACCTAAATTCTGACCTAAAACTAAATAAATTTTGAACAGAAATTTATGAATAGAAAATTATGTGAGAAATCCATGGTAAATGAACATGAAAGTATCTAAGCATGTGAATCCAAACTGATATCAACTTCTCCAACTGGAAATATCATACTAGCAAATGGATGAAGGGAAAAAACTATGTTTTTGGTGGTAGAAGTAGTGCCTTGACCTCAAATCATGGTCCCAAGGAGGGAGAAAGGAGATAAAGACCTCCTGGTAACCTTTTTGGATCTTTTCCTATTACTGCAACAAACTACTTAAGCAAATTGAAGCAAAAATAACTATTCTAACCATCAAAAGCAACCTAATTTAACAAAGAAAGATTTAACCTAAACAATAGAGATTATCTTATGACTGCAAGAAAAAGCATATAAATACACAAAGGAGGTGTTGGGAACTTGGGTTGGGCCCTAACCCAAGAGCTTAGGCCCTCTAGGAAATATTAGTGTTGGTTCAAAACTAGATTCATCTTCCTTGATAAAAAAATAATAGGAGTTACATCACAAAATTGTCTTCAAAGAGAGCTCGAAAATGAGCTGAGTACAAGGCTGCAGAACAGTGCGAAAATATACTATGAAATGGATAACCTATTGAGTCTTGAAGTCTTCTTATTTATACAAGTGGGGACTCCCAACAGTCCTCCTAAACTTAAGGAACTTGGCTGATTAAAGTTGAAGATAACAATAGGCCTACTTGACTTGCTCGGTTGCCCCTTGGAATCATCATTGTGGGCCTTTGTACTCTGAGCTGCTGATGGAGAACTCGAGGAAGGGGTTATTAATGAAGGATACACCCCTCCTATAAGTCCTTAGCCCTGTTTCCTCGAGTTTGGCTACCATTTTGCTCATAAATTCCTGGTCCTTGTCCAAAATTGTCCAAAAAATCTGCAATAAACATTCATTAGACTATGTCGCAAAGTGACTATCTCCATTCACTCTATTGACATAAACATATTCAAAAACATGCACAAAACTATTGACGATGGCAGATTAAATGAAAATAATAGGCATAATGAGCCCATATAGTTACCCATTTATGGGGCTCATCATATGTCCCCATGCAAGAAGCCATATTTAACATCCATCTGATGGACTTCCCATTTGAAAGAGGTAGCAAGGGAAAAAATAAGGTGGATAGAGTTCATTTTGGTAACATGGGAGAAGTTTTCAGTATATTCAATGCCTTCAACTTGTGAAAAACCCTCAGCAACAAGATGAGCTTTATGTTTATCAACTTTTCCATCCGGTTCAAATTTGGTTCTCTAAACCCATTTTCATCTAACAATTTTTCATCCCTTTAGAAGAGGAACAAGATCCCATGTATCATTTGCCAATAATGAATGATATTATTCATTCATAGCTATGTCCCAATCTAGATGGCCTGAAGCTTCTGCAATGGTGTTAGGATCATAATTCGATCAAGCTTGAGCCAGTAAAGAAGATGATGTATCAGACTGAGAACGTGTGCATTGCTGATCTGTAGGGTCACCTGCAAGAGCACTTGCTATATCCCGAGTAGTAGGAACCCATTTTGAAAGTTGAGGAGCTGAACAAGGATCTTGAGAAGGTGGGGGAGGATTTTCATCCTCATTATCATCATCTAAAGAAGAAATATTTTCATAAGTAGAAGGGATAGAGAGAGGTGGTACATTCATCGAACTAGGCTCATAGGTCGATATATTTTCAGCAACATTACATCTCTTATAATGATAACATTTTTGGACTTAAGTGGAATAAGTCTATATCCGTTGACATCTTCAGAATATCCAACAAAATACATTTTTCACACTTAGTTTCTAAAGCTTTATGCTTCCCATCTGGAATATGGGCCCATGTTTCACTTCAAAACACACGAAAGTGACTTACATGTGGTTTAATTGTTCTCCATGCTTCTTCTGGAGTAATATTCTTTAAAACGTTAATAGGAGTGTGATTTACTATGTAATTTGCACAGTTAATTGCTTCTGCCCAAAAATCAAGACTAAGTCCTTTAGATTGAAGCATACCATTAGTCATGTCCTTTAAGGTGTGATTCTTCCTTTCAGCTAACACCATTTTTTTGTGGAGTATATGGAACAATATGTGCATTTGAATTCCATGCTCAGTACAAAATTTGATGAATTTGTTGTTAACATATTCTCCGCCATTATCAGATCTTAGCTTAAGAATTTTAATGTCCATATTTTTTCTCAACAAATGCCTTAAAGGCCAAGAACATGTTAAATACTTCACTCTAGAGTTTTAAGAAGTATGCCCAAGTGCATCTGGAGAAATCACCAATGAAAGTTAAGAAATACTTGTAGCTAGAGAATGAAGCAACTCGAAGTGGACCACATAAATCACTATGCACAAGTTGTAAAGGGGCTGAGGCGTGCCAAGAGGCACATTTTTTAAAACTATCCTGATGATGTTTTTTGAGTACACATCTAGAAAGAACACCTTCTCTACAAGATACCACAGGAAGACCTGTCACCATATTGTACTTACATAGATTTTGAAGGGAGAGATAGTTTAAGTGACCAAATCTCTCCTGCCAAAGTTTTCTCACTTCATCATTATGAGCAACAAATATGGATGGAAGAGTTGATGGCCCAAAGTTGTTAAACTTATACAACCTTGTAGAATCATCAGCAATGCCAGTAGCTAAAATCTGTTTAGGATCTCTTAGGTCCTTAACTACAACATTGTGAAGTGAAAATTCAATGGTTTTACCTTCACTTGAATGAATTATCTAATATACAGATAGAAGGTTGCAGGATAAGGTTGGAACACATAATACATCATTAAATTGACCATTGTCTAGATGAACAGTTCCAATCCCTACAACAATAAGAGATATATCATTACCAACATATATATTTGACTTGTGCTTGTTCTTGGTGTTACAGTCATTTAAAGAAAAAAACATGGCTTTGTTTTTGGCCATGTGATAAGAAGCTCCAGAATCAATGAGCTACACATGGGAATGACAAAAAAAAGATACATTTAGTGCATAACCAGACCGAGATTCTTGACAAACACATGCAAAAAGTGTTATTCCTGAAGATGAAGTTGAAGTTGAAGAGTGCTCCAAATGGATGTTATGCTTCTTCATTGCTGATTCCAAGGCTTCCATCCTCTTAAAGCATTTAGATTTTAAGTGGTCATCTCGATTACAAAAGTCACAATGTCTATCAGTCTTCTTCCCTTTGTTTTTATTTGCCTTGTCACTTGTTGAATTGATTTTTAATTTTGAGACTAAAATTACTTAGGATGATTCTTTTTAGGATACCACTTCTTAGGATTCTTTGAATTTGGTTGTTTTTGGGAAGCTAAGGCTTTCTTGGAAGACTTAGCAAGATTAAGAAGACCAAGATGTAAGATTTTTTCTTGTTCTCTTATTAAAGAATCACAAAAGGCATCAAAATAGGGGGACTTGTAGTCTTGTCCTTGAGAAATAAAGGCTTCTCTAGTAGAATGGAAGGTGGAAACAAACACAGAGTAGGATGGTCCCAACTGAGTAAGAATGGAATATACAAGGCTACCATCTTCTTTCTTAACCTTAACACCTTCCAAGAGAATTCTAAGGGTCTTGAACTTGGACAAAAATCCTTCAATGGAAGAAGAATTATTGGGGTCCAATCTATGCAACTCATTTTTGAGTTGATGGGCTCTAATTTCATTTTTAATTCCAAAAAATATAGTGAGTTGTTTGATTGATTCATTAGGGGTAGCAATTTGTGCGATATGGAATCTAAGGTCTGGAGAAATAGACATTCCTATCAACCCACGTGCTTGATCTTGCCTATTTTCCCATTTAGCTGCCTTATCTTCATCTTTAGGTTTAGTTTCTTGGCCTAAGACTATTTTGTAAATACCTTTACTTCTAAGTAAATTCACAATGTAGGACCACCATTGGAAGTAGTTAGTGCTGTCAAGAATAACTAGGCATGGACTTTCCATTTTACAAAAATTGAAGTTGTAGATGCTGAAACTAAGTGTTCAAATGGAAAGATCTCGAAAAATTACGCCGATTAAAAAAACAACTTCCGGATAAAGAAGTTATGGCTTTTTGAAGGAACGTTGTTGAAGACATAGATGAAGTACGTGAATGTGTAGAAGGGAATGATAATGTTATATTTAAAAAAAAAATTCGGTGGCGGCCCCCATCCCCTTCCCCCTCCCCCCCCAAAAAAAATTAATCCAATTAGCTCATTTAAAAAAGAAAAAATATGTATCCCACTTTTATAAATATAAGTGAAAGGTACTTTATGATCTACGCAATAAATTGTAACTTAATTAAAAGATAAAGAGACTTTAGAATTATAAGTGACTCATTTTTTATAATGGGTGAGAAAACTTTTACATAAAGTAAGTTTAAAACATAAGTTACATGTGATTTTTGAAAAAGTAACTCAACAAAAAGAAAGATTTTAACTCAAGACCTCTATTATCATAAAGTAACTTTAGACCAAGTGAGTTAGTTTAAAAGGTTAGTAATTTTTGGAAAAGAGGGAGGGTTATTTTTTTTTAGCCACTAAAGCTTTGGGGTTCGTGCTTACTTGAAAAATCTCTTTTTGCCTACAAAACAAAAAACCACACAACCCAACATGGACATACAATGAAAACCAAACCTTATGGCTTGAAGTTAGATTTCGCCAGAAACTAGCTATTTTCCTCAATGTTTTTGATTTTCCAAGATCACACTAAGGTGCAGCAAAAAAGAGCATACACATGAGAAAAATCCTTCTTTTCTATTTCTAATTTTCCTAGATCGCACAGAGTTGTAGGGCAAAGAGCATACACCAAAATGAAAGGTATACATCTAGTAATAAAAAAAAAGAGATCTAAATAAATTGAAATACAGAGAGAGATGAATAACTAAAATTCCGAATAAAGACTGTATACCTCCAGATATTAAAAATAACGTATCTAGGGCTACCAAAAAACTTTTCGCGTGAAACGAAAGGTGTTCCTCACTGGAACATATCCTCCTAACAATAGAGCAGTCCTCTCTTCCCAAAAGTAGTTATAAATAGTAGATCTAGGAAACAACAGTTGCATGCACTTGTACTGACTTTGGGATTTGGATCACCAACAGATGATGCCCTTAAATAGCTTTGATACCATGTAGTAATTTACAAGGTAAGTTTCTCATATAGAACACCAAAGGACATCGCTCACAAACATATCACATATCAATACACTAGGATGTTTGACGTGATTAAAAACCTCAAAGAGGGAAATAGTCCATGGCTTGGGCCAATGCGACCACTTCAGGAAATTTATTAATAAAATAAAGAAAATTTACATAAGTTTCTCTCATGAATGGTCACCCTACAAATGACCCTCCACGATCTTTAAATAGAGATCTTGGACCAATCGGGTGTTAAGGCACAGATCAAGTGTTGGAAATACCAAGGAGATAATGAACCATCAGTTGACTTCATGTCTAGAACATATCATGACTGTCAGATTATAAGTTACAAAAGTAAATAGTAAAGAAACACACTTTACTTAACTATACACTAGACTAAGTTATGCTTAACTATGTCCCATGTGTCGGAATATCCTAACAAAGAATATAGGAGAAAACTTGATGCTAAAGATATCAATTATATTTTCATTAGTTATTATTTTGATAATAAATCACAAAATATGTTTGATCCTTCTACTCATAATTTTTTTGCGAGCAAAGATGTATTGTTTCATGAACTTGCAGATGAAGGCCTTAAGGAGGAAAAACATGATGCATGGCATATTCCTCATGAGTGTGATGATGTTATGGAAGAAGTCGATGACAAACAAGAACATAAACAAGAGGAAGAATATTTTGATATGCACACTTCAAGTAGTGAAAGCATGCATAGGGAGGAAATAAGTCACTAAAAAGTAAGAGGAGAGATGAAAGCAATGAACAACCAAGAAGGTCATCAAGCCAAATTCAGCCACTAGTAAGGTATAAAGAGTATGCCTTGATGACTAAAGTGATGAATGCACTAGAACCTTTGAATTTTAAAGAAGCTAATGAACATGGACAATGAATAAATACAATGAAGGAAGAATATGATTCCATTATAAAAATAAGATAGAAGGAAATTGACATAATTACCTAAAAATAAGGTTCCCATAGGATCAAAACGATTGTTAAAAACAAAACTTAATGTTGATGGAACTATTGATAAATATAAAGCTAGACTTGTAACAAAGTGTTATTCATAGAAAGAAAGGATATATTATGATGATTTCATTGGAAACTAAGGATAATTGGAAATTAAATCAATTAGATGTCAAATCAGGATTTCTAAATGGAGAATTAAAAGAAGAACACTATCTTGTTCAACTATAAGGTTTTGTAAAATACATAGAAGAACATATTGTTTGCAGGTTAAAGAAAGCACTATATGGACTCAAACACGTACCCAAGTCTAATTGGTATGTGAAGATTGATGGATTCTTCTGTCAACTGGGTTTTACTAAAGGTAAAGAAAATCCAAATATCTATATCAAGAGGGATGAAAAATGACATATTATTTTGATTTATGTACATTTTGATGGTCTTATCATAATAGTAAGAGTTACCAATTTAATTGAAAATATCAAAAACAATCTTTCACGGGAATTTGAAAAAAGGATCTTGGAGAGTTGCATTATTTTTTAGGCCTTGAAGTTTGGATAGATAATGGTAGAACCTTTGTCACACAAAGTAGATACACACAACAATTAATCAGGGGATTCAATATGAATGGATGTAAAGTGGTATCTACACCATTGGGAAAAAAATGTTAAACTCAACAGTGATGATAAAACAAAAGAAGTGAATGGCACATTATATAGACAATTAGTGGGAAGTATGAATTACTTAACTACAACTACGTTAGATATTGCATATTTAGTCAGCATACCTGGTCAATTCATTGCTAAGCCATATGAAAGTCATTGGAAAGAAACTAAGAGAGTCCTTTGATATATGAAGGAGACTAAAAATTTTGGTATTGATTATACTAATGATTTGAATGTTTAATTGATAGGTTATTTAGACTCTGATTAGTGAGGAGATCCATATATCAAGAAGTCCACCTCTGGTTACGCATTTAGTATTAGATCCGATATTGTGTCATGGAGTAGTAAGAAACAACCAACAATTTCTATTTCTTCCACTGAAGCTAAGTATAAGGTTGTATGAAGTGCAACATATGAAGCAATTTAGCTAAGAAGAATTCTTGAAAACATGGGAGTAAAATAGGAAGGACCAACAATTATCAATTATGACAATTGAAGCTCCATCAAATTAGCAAGCAACCCATCAATCATGCAAGATTAAAACACATGGAGACACAACACCATTTTGTACAAGAAAAGATACAATTAAAGGAAATTAGTTTGATCTATTGTAATACAAATGATAATGTGGTAGACATGTTTATTAAGGATCTACGTAAAGATAAGTTTATGTTATGTATAGAAAAGTTAGGTGTGATAAATAATTCATTTCTCCATTAAGGGGGTTACTTAGATTTAATGGAGAAATAAAATGTTCTGGCTTACGTAGAACACGAGTGAATGTTCTAGATTTTGTAAAAGTCATTGTTTTAAGTATGAGTCAGTTGCAGTTAAGTAGATGAGTCAGTTGTGTTTGAGAAAGAGTTATTATCCTTTATAAGGATGCATTTTCATGTATTGTGCATCAGTTATTAGGCATTAGCTGATCCAGATTTAAACAAGAATGCAAAAAATTACAGATATAACCATAAATATAAAGATGTAGTAGAAATAACACTTCATTTCATTAATATCAAATACTGAAATATGCTTGCAAACAAAATGGAAATAAGACTAGCTCGGGTGATGGTAGCTTATCTCTGAGAAGAGATGTGGAGGCTACATGACTTTGAACTATGTTACAATGAGGCTCCAAGGCCTATTTATTATTGAGAAACAATGGAAAACCCTAAATGTCCAAAAACCTAACACTAGGAGATGAAGTGCCAAACTATGGGCCCTGTTTGGGTAAATTGGTACATCAACTTCCCTAGTTCGTAACTTTAGCATACGATCTCCTGTGACATGCATAAATCCTTGTTAGAAAGATCTATCAATGGACTACAACTTTTGAGGGAGAAAAACCAATCTGAAACCCATGTTGCTCCCGATGTTCGCAAAAAACTTCGTTTAGGGCCTCAAAATGGTTCTGGAAGTTCAGGACACAAAAAACTACCAAAAATAGTAAATTCTGCTACAATTTACGAAACCTAAAAATTGAAAGAAAAATGGTGGGGGTCGAAGTGGAATAGGCGTGTGGCCACCAATTGTAGAAATTTTGAATAATTTAACACATATTCAACAGAGATTATCCTGATCATGTACTATTGCGGAAAACATACACAATACATAAGCTCCTCTACGTTGATCATCAATATAGCAGCATCAATAACAATAAAACATCAAGAGCATTCACACATTAACACAGTATGTATCCCGGGGAAAGCATCTCGCTAAAAACCCCAACTATCTGTATATTAATGATTGAGTCATGTAACATTACACAGCATAATACTTCTCACAAGTATCTCCACCTCTGTTACACACAATACAGCTCAGATCTGAATCAATCACTGGCTCAAATCTCCTTCGCTGCTTGCCTGCCTCCGCTGCTCAAGAATTGATGATAATTCCAAGGCAACCACGTATTTACTTAGCAAAATCACGTGAGCACAAGCTACAATGTGGGAAAATACGTGAGCAAACTCATTGGCATACTCAATCCCTTGATTGTACAGGATCTGATGCACAACTATAGTCACAACTGATAGCAATCTGATTCTCTAACACTTGTCCCTGTTGAACTGAACATGCACTGACATGCAACTGAGGTAACTGATGTATTCATTAGTTGTATTATGAGTTAATAACTTGTGAATTAATTAATAACTAATTCACCCAACTCATCTCTAGTCTATTTGCCAGTTAGACTAAATACAACCAGTTTAACAAAGCTAAAACTGAACACAACTCCATCAACTCCACAATCAACTCCACCAAACTCAACTGATTGAGTTCTAACTGAATTCATGCATGCAACAACTCAACTGACTCATAAGAAAAGCGTATTTCCTTCTGATCTGCATGTACCACATCCGTAGCTCATCCTGAAGTGCTCCAAGAGAATAAGACAAAGTTTATAGTCTAAATATTATTATGAGCTAATAATTTTTTACTGTTCTATATTTAGACTGAGCAGTCACTCCGCTGTGGTCTAAAAATAGAAGTCCATCTATTTTTTTCAACTTGATCAATCATCCATAAACAGCAACCTGCAATCCATAGACATGATCCATATGTCTAAAAATATACTTGTGCCAAAATTAGCCTGCGAGCCCACTTAGTGAAGGAGACTCCTTTCCACTAAGCTCCATCATCTTGTTGCATTCTCAACAAGCATTTCTTGTTGCACACTTTTCAACACTCCCTCTCAACAAGAAAGGCTTCCTCTCAAACCCGATCCTGTA